>CAIGRL010070289.1:0-11738 GCA_903798325.1 Fraxinus xanthoxyloides | reverse complement strand
AATATGCTAATGACTATATATTCTATTTACTATATGCTCCAACTTTTTTATAGATAATTCTTGTTGTACATAATTTATGTACATAAAGGATTATATAATGTGATGTGTCAATCATCTGGTAGTTGATGTGAATGTGTGATATTTGAATTTAATGTTGGATATGTGCCACATGTACTTATGTGAATCATTATGTGCCCCCTAACAATGTCCTTATTTTATAATTCTTTTACTTAGACTTTTTATTTTCTGTGAAGTTTACGCATCAATCCGCCTCGAGGCTTACGCTTTGCCTCATAAAGAAAAATCGTCTCAGTACTTAGTTTCGCCTTTTTAAACTTTTCCTTTGAAGAAAAAATTGTGGGAAGGGAGAAAATGAAGAAATATATCGTTATTGTGCTTCTTAGGTCCGACTATCATTGAAATATTTAGATAGAAGGTCAGTTTTTCTTTTTCAGTAATTTTTGTGGTTCTTTCTCTTCACTCTGGTGTGTCGGCAATGTCCAGCAGCAGAAAATAAAAGGGTGACATGTCATCTGATGTTCCGATACTTGTCGGCAGCGTGTCGGAGTCATGTTCTGTCCAACACACATCGGACACCGACTCACCTGCACGGGAGCGTGTTTGTGCTTCATATGTAGGAATTGACTGGAAAAGGAAGGTGGCAAAGTCCTTGGGATAAGGAAATCGTTGTTTTTGGAGAAATAAAAATGCCACTTTGAGATAGTTGTGCTGTTACAGTTAATTGGTTGTGGATATAGGGCAGTGATCGGACAAATGGTTGTCAAACTTATCTTTTATCTCACTATTCCAATTATTCGGGCAATTTCACTTCTAAGCAACAACTCTCTCTTGCAAATTATTTTTAGGATATTGATTTATTCAGACTCTTCTCATTTCTTCTTGTAATTCAAATGTATATTGTTTAAAGAGATAAAAGAAACCTGCCAGATTTGACAGGGCTTGAAATGTGAAAGGTCTTATTTGAAATTTGTTGTCACAACTTTGTTGGATGTATTTGTGAATGAAATTGAATAGTTGGATGTATTTGTGAATGAAATTGAATATGTATGTTATTCACTTAATGAATAAATTTGAATTTTTGAATGCCTTGTATTCTTACTTCTGAAGGATTCATGTTTCCTTCCATTTTTCCTTTATTTCAAGTGAGATTGTTTAATGTATTAATTTTTGCTTTTTTGTTAGTTTGCTGTCAGGATGTTGCTGGATGATGTGTGAAGATATTTTTTTACCTCGAGTGATCTTGTTTCTCAATCTTTGATAACTTTTTGTGTGACAAAGGAGTTAGAAATGGCTGGTTTGTTGTCTGGTGAGCCTTCTCGTAATGGAGTCCATGATGTAGATCATAGGATTTATGAGGACAAGCCACAAGAAGGTGGTCACCGCTGGTATTTCTCTAGGAAGGAAATTGAAGAAAATTCTCCTTCTAGACATGATGGCATTGATTTGAAGAAAGAGGCCTACTTACGCAAGTCATACTGTACATTTTTACAAGACCTAGGCATGAGGCTGAAAGTGTAAGCCTTCTTGCTTGGATGGTTTATGATTTATTTCATTTTTTCCGTCTCTTCTATGGGTGCAATATTTTGCATTGTTTTGCATGTCGATTTCTGAACTGCGATTTCTATTATTATTTTTATCTGTAACAGCTTTAGAATCCACTTTTATTATATCTCGCAGATTTGGTTTACTTCCTATTATGCTGAGAAATGAGGGACATTCCATGCTAGACACATGTTGATAAATACCATGATTAAAATTCACACGACGCACATCATCATGTACATAAGAATTTTAATATGGATGATAACTGGTGGTAAACTTCAGGGCCTTGTGGGATTAGTCGAGGTGTGCGCAAGCTGGCTGGACATCCACGGTTATCAAAAATAAAATAAAATAATTGGATCCAACAAGGTTGATAGCCTGTAAATTTATGCTGTATAAGTTGATCCAAAAAATAAGAAACTTAAGGGACAGTGTAAATTTATGCTGTATAACAAGCATGTGGGTATGTTCAGAATTTTGTATATCTAACATATCAAGCTCCGTCAAAATATGATGTCAATATGTATTCATCCATCCCTCAACATCACTTTAGTAATATTTTGCTGCACTTTAGTTTTTCCCTTAACTATATCAAAGCTATACAATTTTTTTTTCCTCAGTACAATGCTGGATGCTTTATGATGCAGGCCTCAGGTCACCATTGCTACGTCAATAATCTTTTGTCATCGTTTCTTCCATCTTCAGTCCCATGCAAAAAATGATAGGAGGGTAAGTGTTTTCTTTCGCTTCATATCTATTTCATCAATAGCTAATAAATCTTATAGTCTGATGCTGATGTAGACTCAATGATTACGTAGCATTACAGTAGTTGCAAGCACCCAATCTAGTGAGTAGGATATTTTTGTCATCTAACTAAGATCTAACTTAAAATTTCTTGCTTTCTGATTTTGGTAGGAAACTAAAGCTGGAAACTATGCCTTTGGTTTTCTGACTTTTCCCTTATCATTTTCACTCTCTTAAACAAATTTGACCCTAAGAAAGACGAAATATAGATATAAACTCAATGAACCCTTGCTTCCCACTCAGGCCACTTCTTTTCCCCTTTTCGCCTTGTTTCCTTTTTTTTTCCCTCCTTTTCCTTTAGCAATTCTCAGTTTTTTTTTTTAATTACTGATAACTTCTCCATCAATGTCAGGTCTCTGCCCTCGCCGACTTCTTTCTGTTCATTCCCTGCTTCCTTCCTTCTCTGGTTGAGACTCCTTGATCACATTCATTGCCAGGTCTCTATCATCGCTGCCTTATTTCCTGTTCATTCCCTGCTTCCTTCTCTGGCTGAGACTCCTTGATTACATATCCTCACATTCCACTAGTTTTCATCTTCAACTGTCTCCTCTAGAGCTTGTTGAATAATTTTATGGATGCTCATTTCATAGATTCGTACTAAACAAGGAATCACCTTCTTTTTGTCAGTGAACTTCCCTATCAAATACGTAATAACACTCGTAATGATCAACTTCACAAAAATCCCATTCTATTTTGGAAGACGAGCTCTGTTCCTGATAAACCTTAACGTTTCTTCTCCTCCATAAATCTAACATCCTCCACTCTTCTAGAAAGTTTGCAACCTGAGTGGAGTCTCTTCTAACTAAGATGGAATCGAGTAAGGACACAACTCATACCCCTCCAACTGACTACAGCACCGCTGCTGGCCTGCACGAGTTAGCTGGAGAGCTATCCTACCTGTACGAATTATGCGAACAAGGTTATGACCTGTCTGGAATTTGAAAGAAAAATTCATTATTCAGTTTGTCATGATATCCAAATAACCTGCAGACCACCATAAGTTTTGGGAAATTGCAGGAGCTATTGAGAATGAAACAATTAACCAACAATATTTGTATTTTTTAATTTTATTTATTATTTATTTTTTTGTTTCGTAGTTTGTGCAATAAAACCAGGAAAACAATTGGAAAACAATTTGTTTTGTTTTTAATGATCATGAACTTTCCTAAGGGTGCGAATATGGAATTTGGATGGAAAGAATAAATTCTAGGCATTTCAATTGTTTAGAACTTATTTGTCTAGAAATTATTAATTAAATGTGTTTAATTGATTTAGTTTTCAATTTAGAAATATTATACTTGTTCATTTTTTATTAGTGGGTAGATGAAAGAGAGAGGATAGTTGAGAGAGAGAGAGATTGAGTGAATTACCTGAAAAATAAAAACCACATCTTCCTAAAGAAAATGTTTTCCTTGGTTTTGAGGAAAATATGGTCACATGACCAAAAGTTGAAAAATATTTTTCATAGAAAAATTGTCGATCAAACACACCAAAAGTAGGAATTTGAGTGGAAAAATGACATTTTTCATAGAAAATAAAGTCAATCAAACACAATCTAAATGAGCCTTGTTTTCCCCCATTACTGGCTTCGTTGCTTCGGCAGTTCATTTCAGATAGAAATCCTAAGGTGTTTTCTGAAGATGATCTGACTCTTTTCTTTAAGAAGATATGTGCAAAAATTTTCAGGTATAATGTAATGCATGGCCATATGGTGTAATCTTGGTGTTATATCTAAACCGAGAGAAAAATCTTCATGTTAGATTTTAATGTGTGATACTAGATCCTTTTCCTTCTTGTTGAGGATCTATCAAGTCACATTCCTATCCAGGTTGATTTCATCCCGAGTGCGTTGGAGATTTATGGAGGTGTTGCCGTTAGATGGATGTGGTACTTATATTTTCTAAAATGAAAAATAACAATAGTTGCATTTATACTATCCGTGCATATTCATACTTGCTTGATGTGCTTTCGACGGAACTGAAAACCCAATATGAAGTTCAGTGCGACATTCGTTTTTCTCAAATATTTTCTGGAATGCAGATGACATTGGATGCAACTAACAAGAACAGGATTGAGAAAAGGATAAAGAGGAGAGTGGAAATAGAGTAAAGGGAGATAATATAGAGTGAATTTAGAGGGATGAAATATAAGTTTTTATTCAATATTAAAAGAAAGGGAGGGAATATAGAGTGAATTTAGAGGGATGAAATATAAGTTTTTATTCAATATTAAAGTGGAAGTATTACTATGCATGAGCTCCTCTATATAGGGTTTTAACAAAATACTAGAGAATCTATCAAATTTAGGTAATACACAACAATTAAAATACTAGAGAGTATAAAACCCTAATTACGTATCTGATTTGAGAAGTTCTACATATAATTTATTTTCTAGATTCCCATCGGTAGACCATATGTAGATCGTGGCTTTGATTTTCTGGAGTAATTTGGGATTGATATGTTCCTGTCTCTCTCAGTGAAGTGAAAGAATTGAATTGAGAGAAGAACTGCATCTTCAACTCAAGGGAAACCTGCATAAATGGATTATCAGTTTTATTTATTAGAAGACGACAACTGCTCAAAAGTGTGAATTGACATCATATATATAGTGTAATCCTAGCTGTGTAAATCCTCCTGGATCAAAAGTTACTCCATTTTCCTCGTATGCTACATTTGTTTTCAATGGTCCAACCACTCCTAAAGCTCATTTGCATCTTTTTCTAGTATGATTATCTGCACTTCCACTTGCGTTTTCATGTTGTTCTACATCTTCTCTTATCATTGTTTTGTTCCCCAAAGATGATTGATTTCGATAGGAAGTGTTCAAAAACATATGAACATCACATTAATGCTCTACCAGAAACAAGAGGAGAAGAAACAAATCTATAAATAACTTACATCTGATTCACTTGTTAAGAGATGAATTATGAAAATAAAAGGGCTCGAACAAAACCTACTATGTATGTATTGGGGGTCTGTGTACACTGTTCATTTAACAGTAGAAACTCACCAGCTACAGTTGCAACACAGCACTGCAGTTCTTCTACTTACCAAGTCTTCTTGTTTTGTTTCTCAGTTTTTCTTTTACATTTCCTTGCTTTCTACTTCCATTAAAAAATTACGACTCAGGATTCTCTCTGTACAAGTTTTGTATATTTTGAGCACAGAGAACAAATTTTTTATTTAAGTTTTGTGGGTAATTATTTGATGAAGGTATTATGTGTGCTATATTTAAAATATGTATGAAAATGATATTGGATGATTAGGAACATGTACTCAAATCAGCAGTTTTAAAATCATTACATACGAATCCTTAACTCACATAATTTTAATTTTGTTAAGGTGCTGATTCCTTGATGGCTTATTTCATCTTATTCCATTTTTTTTCCCCTTCCAGTTTTAAGATCTGAAATATCACAAGGCTGCTATTAAGAACTTTATATGTCAATAAATCAAATGAAAGAAAATAATGTTAGAATAACGTTGTAAGGCCAAACGTGTTTTCATTTTCAAAATAGAAATTTTGATCTAATACTTTTAGGATAGGGGAATACTAAGCTGCGGTTTGAAACTTTAAAAACTTTGTGCTCGTCTTTCTCTCTCTTTTTCTTCCTCACCGTTCTTTTTAATTGTCTTCTATTATTTTCTCCTGTTGTTACGCCTCTTCTTCATTTTAAAATCAGCTTTCATAGCCTAGGGCATATTGCTAGTCTCGACGACGATCTGACCCACCCTTATTTTCAATAATTTTTGTCATATTGCTAGCATTATGTGTACACTTTTAAGACTTCGCTTTAGCCTTAAACAAAATTGATAGTTTGTGCGTGATTTCTTGTGCTCTTTTTGCAGACAATTGCGACGGTATGTATGTTCCTCGCTGGCAAAGTTGAAGAAACTCCTCGACCTCTGAAAGATGTCATACTAGTGTCGTATGAAATCATTCATAAGAAGGATCCTGCAGCTGTGCAAAAGATCAAGCAAAAGGTGTGTTCTTTGTTGCTGTACTCATTATCTCTGATATTGGCTTTACTACTACTGGATCTGGTTCCTTTATTTCTCGTGAGTTTTGACCTTTTCTATTTCTTAGAGGCCTATTGCTAAAGAAAATTGTACCGTGATTTTCTATGGTACATAACATTATCATCTATTTTGATCTGGAATGCTATTTACTATTGATTTTCTCTTACTGGGGGTACTACTACTTGAGCTTGATCTTCATGGAATGTTTGTAGTGTTTGTACTGTCTTCAGGTATTTGATTTTGTTGTATCCCTTGCAGGAGGTATATGAACAACAAAAAGAACTTATTTTATTGGGAGAGAGGGTTGTTCTTGGAACTCTAGCTTTTGACCTCAATGTACTCCATCCATATAAACCCCTTGTCGAGGCAATAAAAAAATTCAAGGTTGCTCAAAATGCCCTAGCTCAAGTTGCATGGAACTTTGTTAATGATGGGTATGGTATATTTGCTTGTTATAGTTCTAATATAATGCTGATCCTTGGGCCATTTTTCCTCCTCTTTTTGACACGGGAAAGCGGCATGCAGGCTTCGGACTTCTCTATGCTTACAGTTTAAGCCCCACCACATTGCAGCAGGTGCTATTTTTCTTGCTGCCAAATTCCTCAAAGTAAAGCTCCCTTCTGATGGTGAGAAGGTTTGGTGGCAGGAGTTTGACGTCACTCCACGCCAATTGGAGGGTCTGTGCTTAGACTTCCTTTGGCAGCAGTACAGATTAGGGTTGTGGTGTTGTATAGTATCAGTATCAAGTTTTTATGATTTTAAGTCTCACCTATCTATGATGGGTTTTGAAAAGATAGTGTTTTGAATTAGATTTGATTTCTCACTGAAACTTATGTAAGTCGAGGGATGATTAAGTTGATAGGAATGCTATAATTTCATTGTGAATTAATTATTGATATTTCCTTTTTGACCAGAGGCTTTATTCCTTGCAGAGGTCAGCAATCAGATGCTAGAATTGTATGAACAAAATAGAGTACCACCTTCTCAGGTTAGTGAAGCCGAAGGGAGTGCTGGAGGCAGTCAACAACCTCCATTAAAAGCTCCTGCAAACGAAGAGCACATCACTAGTCACAGTAATTCTCATGGCATGGTGGCTACTTCAAAGGCAGGAACCTCCAAGACAGCATTGGCGAGGCTATTTCCTGAGCCGTCGCATGCAGATAATCATGGTGGGCTACCAAGAACCACCCAGCCTCAAGACAATGACTATGGAAACATTGAAAAGAAAAGCATTCAAGATCACAAGAGAGATGATGATATTAATGTCTCCGAACACCATCAACGAGAAGGGGAGATCCAGAATAAATCAGAGTTCAGGTCTGATGAACATGTTGATGAAGATCGAGAAGGGTCTTTTGGGAGAACTGAAACAAGGGATACCGTGGAGCTGAAGGATGTATGCAGTAGCAGAAATTTGGCCGACAAGGACGGTACACTTTCCCAGTCACCTCGAGATGCTATAAAAAAGATTGACAAAGAGAAGGTTAAAGCAGCTCTTGAACGGATGAAAGCCCGTGGAGACGTGAATCGAAAAACAGACCCTATGGACGAGCTGGAGAGAGAACTGGAGGATGTTGAATTGCCTGGTGAGAGAGAGAGGACTAAGCGAGAAAGAAAACATAGCTGGTCCAAACCTTCAAATAAGTCAGAGCATGGGAACTATCATCGTGCATCTGGAGATGGGCTTGCGGATGATTTTCACACTGTAGAAGAAGGTGAAGTTGAACCATTTGATGATATCGACAGGGGATATCAGTCACCAAGGTCAGCCAATCGTAAGAGGAAGGCCGTTAGCCCCTTAGACAAGAAAATGGATGGAAAGCTGCGAAATGACTACAGGTCAGGGTCTTACTCTCACGACGACTGACCAGGCAAGTTTCTATATCAGAAGAAAAGGATAGGGCTTCTTTTTCAGTTCAGTCATTGGTATTGGTTGCCATATGTGGTCTTCTCCTCATTTTAAGTTCAGAAAAACTTGTTTAGGATCCATGTGCTGTAATGATCTAAGTTGTTGTTGGACATATTCGAAAATGATTAAAAAAAATTACAAAATATAAGTTTGAGGGGTCTTGTGATTAGTGTTACAAAAGGCGTAATGCGTGGAGGTCAAGTTATTGGCTAGGCGAGCTTAGGCGAGGCATATGCGTAAAAAAGCATTTTTTTAATTATTTTAATTTTTAATCAATTATAAATAATAATTACTAAACATTTTAAATGAATTTATAGGAAGATTATACATTTTTTCAAAGTTTCAAATTTAAATATAAAATAATAAATAAATAGCATAGGAAATTAAATTTTATCATACTCTTTACCAGACTTTAATTCAATAATATCTTCTTCATTTAATTCGTCCTCCGTATCTTCTGATACAAAATCCTCTTCGTAGGACTCCCTTATTTCATTCCGAGCATCTCTAGTATCCATCGAAGGTTTTAAGATGTCATTTTCCACCACATCATACTTTTCATCATCACAATCCTCTACAATTCAAGATTGTGTATTAATTGCATCACTTGTTAATAGTCTCTATTTTGTCCTTCCTCCTCTTTTTGTTTGTCAACTTTGCATTAAATTGGACATAGATAAGATTGTTCATCCTAGTAGTGTCAAGTCTATTCCGTTTCTTTGTGTGTCTGTACTAAACTGAAGAAATTAACATTTAATAATTTTTAAATTCAAAGAATTGTAAAAAAAGAAAATTGAAAAAAAATAATGCTAATGGCTGCCAATGCGCGCAAATTGCGCCTATGTTAGCATTAGTGGTCAACAATTGTCGTTGATTACTAAATAAGATGTCAAACCACTTGGCTTGACTTTTTGGTCTCGCATCACGTCAAGACGTGCCTTTTAGAACACTGCTTACAATAATTATCAATAAATAATTAATTTTACTTTTAAAAAAAGTATTATTGCGTGAGGAAGGTATTTGAATAAAAATGAGGGCTTTCTATGTAATATCCTTCCTTAGAACTGTAAGTAGAAACTTATGAAGTAACTTTTTTTTGTGTACTTCTTCATATACTCCTTAATGTCGAAAAAGATTTATATATGACGATATAAATATATTGCGATACAAATAAACGTGACAATTATTACAATTTTAATAAAGTACAAGGACGGAAGGGTAACGATATCTATGAAACACAAGTTAGGGTGTTAGATAACTTCAATCATTGGAGTATACTTGATTGGTCGCGTTCCGTGATGTTGGATGTGTAGCTATAATAAAATGTTGAATATTTATTTAACAGAGATTCAGATGATTTTTGTCATCGTGGACTGATTATGTAGCTATAATAAAATGTTGAATATTAACTTTCTATTTTTCAGAAGGTGGAGACCAATTTACTACTAGACCAAAGTCGAGGACAAATAATGCAATTTGTTCTTCATAAAATTGAGTTAAATTCACTGGTGGCTACCCAACTTTATACTTGATATCACCATATTATCCAATTTGATTTTGTTTTATCATGATCATTCAAATTTATAAGTATTGTCATCATAGCTACCCAATTTGATTTTATTTCATCAAGATTATCCAATTTCATATAACGTTTCACTATGACTATAAAATTTCATATTACATTTCACCTTACAACTCAACTTCTTTTTACCATTTTCTGATTTTCATTAATTTTAAAAGGGATAAAATGGTAATTTTGCATTATATATATATAAAATAAATTTGAAAAAAATTAAAATAAAAACTTATTTAAAAAATTACTTAAAAAAAGTTACTTAGGAAAATAAAATAAAAATTTATTTAAAAAATACGTTTTTAAAATAAAATAAATAGTAATTTGAAAACATAAAATAAAATAAAAACTTATTTTAAAATAAATTTAAATTTTTTTTTGTCAAATTTTTTTTATATATATAATGCGAAATTATCGTTTTATCTTTTTTAAAATTAATGAAAATGGTAAAGGGGAGTTGGTGGCCCCTTGTGAGGGGGCGGTAGGGGGGTTCTAAACCCCCCGGTACGCCTAGCTCTTTCCACGAATTTAACCCTCATAAAATTACTAAAAACTCCCAGTCGAAGTGCTATAGAGTAAAGTTGAGGCGGCAATACCTTAAGATCCTCCCGGAATCGTTTGATTTCTTAATCGGATTATTCCTATCCCTAAATTTAGGTTTGTTTCCCTGGTCCTTTTTCCTTTATCTGTGTATCTATACAATTTATGCATGTATTTCTGTGTGTATGTTTCCGTATGTATGTATGTATAATTTATTTGTAGTTAACTTGCCGAATTCAGTTTTACAATTAGCTTGTTATTTCAAAGAATCGAACGAGTAGTTGAAGATTGAAGAGTTCTTGTTATCAAGCTCGTACGATTAGAAGTCTTGGAGTTGACTATAAATTGTTAATAGTGATATTTCCTTGAAGAAAATAACCGATTTTGGTATGATAACAGGTCAGAAGTGATTTGATTAATTTGTTCTGATTTAATCTGGTAAAATGATCTAAAGCTGAAAACGCATCAATATCTTCTAAACTTTCCAATTTTGTTTCTTGGGAAATTAATTTTTTCAGGTTTTGCGTTACTTTCCGGTTCGTTAAGAACTTTATGCTGATGATTTTTCCAGTATAAATTATTTGACTAATAAAAGATTCACTTCTGGTATCCATGGCAGCTGATTTACTAAAGTTTGTGTGCTAATAACACGGTAAAAATTCATAAACATATTTTTAGTGTATTTACCCTTTACTTTATTAACAAGCAGTTTCGATGGTTATATTGGATTTACAGGAAAGGTTTGGACTGATTATAATGGAAGGCATTGTTGGTGATAACGCATCCCCTGTGACACCACTAGCCAAGTGGAGAAATGCCTATTCAAGAGCTTTCCAGTATTATTTGGATAGATCTACTCCTCATATAACTCAACGGTGGTTGGGAACGCTCGCTGCTGCAGCATTTTATGTCTTGCGTGTTTTTTATGTACAGGGGTTCTATGTGGTCTCGTATGGTCTAGGAATCTATATCTTGAATTTGCTGGTTGAATTTATGTCCCCTAAGGTTGATCCGGAGCTTGAAGCCCTAGATGGAGCTTCATTGCCAACTAAAGACTCTGATGAATTCAGACCCTTTATTCGTCGACTGCCTGAATTCAAGTTCTGGTGAGATCTATATGGCATGGACAAGTTTTTTATAATTATGTTTTTACGCTACAGTTCTCATGCTTGTCTCATCAACAACAATTAGCGACTAATAGAACATTACACATTCTTTGTTAGACTAGGAGCGTGTTTGGCCAAACTTAAACAATGTTCTTAGAAGTAAATAATTAAGTTCTAGGTTAAATATTTAGTCAAAGTTGGGAATAAGTAAATTACTTATTTTG
>CAIGRL010070284.1:0-16717 GCA_903798325.1 Fraxinus xanthoxyloides | reverse complement strand
ATCTTGAGTTGGATGCTATTGTGTGTGTGTGTGTGTGTGAGAGAGAGAGAGAGAGAGAGAGAGAGAGAGTACTTAGGGCATATTAATGTAAATTTTTTAAGAATAGATTTCATGAAAAATGATTATTTTTTTAAGAATGCATGTTTAAAAAATAGAAAAAAAAATATTATGGACTTATATGTAAAATTATTTTATTGAGAGAATGTGTAGATGAAAATAAATATTAAAGAATATGTACCAAACATTGGCTCGAAGTCGAATAATATTGGAACCTTTTTCACTATTATACTTCACTATATTGACCTGCATGTGACCTTCTGATAGACATCATCATTTTTTCTTAGTCATTTAATGGACAAGATAATGGAGTTCAAACTTTTGCCTAACCGTGAACGTGAGTACTTGCATAAGGAAATTAATTCTAAGTTCTTGTTTGGCAGAGAATTTTTAAGATTATAAGTTGGTTAAATTTATTTTTAATTACACATTTCATTGGACCCACAATTTTTATTCACTTTTAACCACATAATTTATGGGTCGACCCACCAACTTATAATCTAAAAATACTTCGTTGAACAATAACTAAATTTTGCATAATCATCAACGATGGATATTAGGTTGCATGGAGTTTGCTTCTTTTCGTGGTAGTGTTACACGAGGAACCTAGTCTAAATTCTACTTAACCGTAAACGATGAATTCTATATAATGTGCATATCGACCATATAATTTAGCTACTTTCGTTGTCAATGTATAGCGATTGTAGTCACATAATTATAATTTAAAGGTCAAAATCAAACATTAATTTTAATCATATAATTTGAATGACTCGCAAATATTATTCACTCATTCTTCCAGATAACGTGCCTTTTAATTTTGTCCCATATGATCTAATTGATCATTTTGTCCCCCTAACACGACAAAACATTTTCTACATGCAAGAACGCATGATCTACGCAGTTTTCCCATTCGAGTATAATATTGTAAATACAAGGATTCAGTTTTAACAAAGAGATAAGTACAAGGACGAATGCTCAAAAGAAAATCAATATGGAAACGACTTATAAGTTAAAATTGCTTATTTACAGTCCATTTGACTCTAGGAATATTGAAAACTAATATGCTACTATGAAAGAAAAATCAGACAACATTAATAGTTTTAGCAACATACTAGGATACTTTGAGTTAACACAGAAGCACAAGGATGAATCCTCAAAATGAAAATCATTGAAACTGCTTATAAGTTTAAATTGCCAGCTTATTTATACATAAGAGCTATGTGCATGAGACTCCTGGCACCAACTACTACTGATAAGAAACTGACAGAAACTAAAGACTATGAAATTAGAAAAGAATGGGGTTAAACATTTAGAACTCGTTAAAGGAAGAAAAAGAAGTTAAAATCTTATCCGTTATACTGTTCGGTACCGTTCAGGTTCTTTTGACCCAAGGAATGAAAACTGTTTCTAGGTCTGGTGGATTGAAGAACTCCATGACACCAGCAAAATGACATCTTGAAGAAGCTTTGCGCTTTTTCGGGGCAGGTGGACATATCAATCTGCTTGGAATTCTTGAATCTGCAGATTTTGGTGTTGTTGAAAACTCTTTTTCTTCTTCATCTTTTTGCAGCACTAATTTCTCCACTGGATTTGTACATATTGGCTTTAGGGGATTTCTCAATGAAATTCCATCCATTTGATGAATCTTTTCTGTATAATAAACTATTTTTGTAAGATCATCAAGATTTCGAAACTCTATAAATAGTAAACAATTTAAAGCAAAAATGTTGGAGTTTGTGCGTAAAGGGTGAAGAGAATAGATTCTCAAGAAACCACAAGGAAAATCTTGAAGAGAAAGTTGTAGGATATCATTGAAAAGGGCCTTTGGCTATAGAAACTTTTTTCTTTTTCAAAGTAGACACAAATAAGGGTCTAAATGGCCTCGGTGGAAGGGTCAAAACATTTATTTATTTAAATTTTATCTTCGTTGTGTTAATATTTTTTTTTAATAATAGAACGTGCAAATTTAAGTAAACGGATGAGGACTACTCGATTCAACTAGACTTTTTGATGCTTTAATACATACATGTGTGTCGCACACTTGCACATAAACATGCTTGTACTTGTATAGTCAAAACAAATTGAGGGTTTGAAGAAGATATCCAATACGGGTTCGGTGAAATTGAATTCTCCATGGAGAAGTTGATTAACCAAAAGTTTAAATTGTTCAAAACGAGATATTATTATGAAGAGAGCTACTTGGTGTACAGAAAAATGACAGTCAGAGCCATTACAGGGAGGATGTGGCACAATTTCATTGTGCAATGGCAAAATAAAAAAATCAACCACACAGATGCTGCCATCGCAGCACCTATAAAGCCCCTGTACTTATTTCCCCGTACACTTGGAATAATTCTATTATAAATTTGTTTATATTTTGAATCGAAGAAAATGGGGAAGATTAATGGTGAATACTGTGCCTTGTTAAAAAAAGACGAGGAAATCGTGACCTAAGCAAAAGTAGCTTAAAAGCTAGGGAAGAAACAAGGGACATGCCCGTGAATATTTCTGACCGCATGGCAGTTGAGTAAATTGTTATGACATTGAAATTAAATTCCTGGCGCTATTTGTTTGCTTTCAGTCGTCAAATATTTTTCACTTCCATGTTTACCCCCACTATATACAAAAATTCTCTAGTGAGACATGAAATTAATATGTTTCGACCGTCTCATGAAGACGTGTAAAGAGAATTGATCTTTTGGAGTTCGAAGTGTTAAGTTGGTTGTGCTTGTTTATACGAGCACTCTGACAAAGCATACCCTTACCTTCAAAATTACATGTGTCAATCAAGAAAGGCTCAAAATGGTGGCATGGCCCATCGTTTTTCTAGACCTTGTGTGTGCTAAGATTCAAGCCCCGTTTAGTAGAAATTAAAATCAGATGTTTAGTAGATTTTGATAAAAGTTAATAAAATGTGTTGTTGAAAAGTTGTGTGTCGCATGAAATGTGTTGTTAAAATTAATTATTGACTTTGACTAAAGATTTTAACTGGATTTTAATTCAAACCAGTCAAGGGCTCAAAGTCAAAAGGAAAATAACTCAGATTGTAAGCTAAGACGACCAAAACCTAGTTGACTTAAGGCCTAAGTTGGGTCGATTGACTCCCCAATCTAGTTTGACACGGTCTAACCTACCTTCAGTATCGACACGAGTTGACCTAGCATGGCTCGACATGGTGACTTGGTCCATCGTTTGTCTAGACTTCTTGGGTGCTGAGATCTACAGTTGAGAAGAAATCAACTCAAATTGTATGTTAAGACTACCAAAACCTGGTTGACCTATGGCCTAAGTTGGGCAGCTTGGCTCCCCCAATTTATTTTTGCTTGACATGGTCTAACCTACCTTCAAAATGGACACAAATTCTCAAAATCCTATTTTAATCTAGTGATCATTGGATATTTTCACTATCTTTACTTGTTCATGAATAAAATTATTGGCTTTGTTACCACCAAAATGAAGTGATCAAATAACAAATAAGACGGGCAAGGGAATATATATGCTCATATAATGTGTCAAGCATAAGTAACTGTAGTAGTTACTTTTGAACAAAGATGTAAAGATAAATGAGGTATAGAGGAAACTTGTTTTAGGTTCTTAACAGCTGAAGCCAATATACAGTAGATGTTCGACCACATGTTTACATCCTCGAATAGCCTCTGTAGTCTTCGTATTGTTCCATGAACTCGTCGTTAAATTTCTTGAAACTAGCCATGATGGCCGGCATGTCTTCCTCAGCTGGCAAGATGGTTGTCCTCAGGTGGAAAACCCTAGAAATACAGTTACTATTAGCCTCAATCAAGTTAAAAACATCGGTGGCCACTGAACTAACAACGGAATTCATTTTGTTTCAAGTTGGTAATTGAACTCGAACATTTGTTAGAATTTAGTCATTNTTTTAGGTTCTTAACAGCTGAAGCCAATATACAGTAGATGTTCGACCACATGTTTACATCCTCGAATAGCCTCTGTAGTCTTCGTATTGTTCCATGAACTCGTCGTTAAATTTCTTGAAACTAGCCATGATGGCCGGCATGTCTTCCTCAGCTGGCAAGATGGTTGTCCTCAGGTGGAAAACCCTAGAAATACAGTTACTATTAGCCTCAATCAAGTTAAAAACATCGGTGGCCACTGAACTAACAACGGAATTCATTTTGTTTCAAGTTGGTAATTGAACTCGAACATTTGTTAGAATTTAGTCATTCGGTCTATGTCCGTTATCTTGAGTTTATTAAGCTAACGAATATGGAAGCAGTTTAACTTCAATCACCAACTTGAAACAAAATGAATTTAATGGCCACTGAGGAATTTAACGTGCCTCAATTGTATAGAAAGTTGCGATAAAATAGCGGCATGGAGCTATATCCCCGAACCACCTAAAAACATGATACCTTCCCAATATACAATTTTAAGCATTACTTCCCGACAAAAAACTAAGGTGGTGGCATGTAAGCAATCTTCCACATAAAACTAACCATAACGAAAAATTTAAATTTGGACGTACCCATCCTTTTGACCAAATCCCGAACCCGGGACAGTGGAAATGCCTGTGGCTTCTAGAAGCTTGAGACAATAGAAAACATCGGGAACTTTTCCAGCCTTTTTCGCAGCCTCTATTGCTTTTGGAGGTAAACGTATTTGTGGGAAGGAATACATGGCACCTGAAATCATTTAGTTCTTAACAGTGAATAACTCTGTGTGACGCAGGAAAGTGGATATCTTATTGACCACGTCTTAGGGTGTTCTTGGAGTGACGGGTTTAGAAATCCCGTGCATCCTAAGGCAATGATTTACCTTCTGTAAAATTGCAGACCACATTTCTACAGCTATTGAATCCGTCTGTCATTATTTGTGCTCTCTTCCTCAGGGACTCAAGGATTCCTTTGCTGCGAGTGACAAAAGAATGCAGCAATTAATTACTATTCGAAATAACCAACGAAATCAAATAAAAAGAAATTATGGGTCATCAATTTTGAATATGGGAAAAGAAAGCAGATTATAGAAGACCAACTTTTATGACGTCTAACCAACAAGACTGATCAAGTAAAAAAGAAACATATAAGAACAATTTAAATCGAAAGGCCCGTCTCAATTGCACAGTCCTACTTATCATCCAACCCTCTTGTGACTGTGCTATAATCTACTGCCCTCTTCAGGTCCGCACGGTAGCATATAATTTGTCTTATTGAAAGCACAGAGTGGTCATATAAACAAAAGGGATTGGGCTGACCCTACTTAAACATTCAATTGAATACAACATTGTGATATAAATAATATCCTTCCATGAGAAGACAACATAAGTGAATGGAACAAATTTTGTGTGATCTAAAGAGGCTTGCATCGATAAGAGAGATGCGATGCCAGTGAAACATATCAAAAGAGGGCAAAAACTAGCATGGCCAATTGTAGTTGCCAATAATCTAGTTACTTCACATCTTTTAATAAATCTATAATCAACAGAATGGAGTGGATGAAAAAGACTCTTGTAGCCAACCCTAAATTACAGAAAATAAGATTTAGTTATGTTATGCTTCGCCACCTAGGCTCCCACATGGCTTAACCGACCCACCGAGGTTCCTTCTGCTGAAGCCATGTAGCATCCCATCCTATCAGAGTCCACTAAATCCGAAGCACCGAAGCGGTTTCATGGAATCGACCTGCCGAAGCCCCTTTTACAGAAGTGGCGATGCTCAATGAAATAGAATTCAAAGCTCAATTACGACCAGTGAAGATCCACATTTGAAGATCTTGAATTTATGAAATCATTTTGGAATGATTGGTTGGACTTTTGTAATGAGTAAAAATGTCAAAGTCTTGTCGACATGGGTTATAAGGTGGCCACCCATTTTGGGGACTTCTAATATGCTACAGGTTAGTGGAGTCAAAATTGACACATACGATAAGATGCCTCAGTTAAGGAGATGTAACCAGGTGTACCCCTATCCCATAGACATCATTTCACATGTAACATTGTAAATATCCCTCATTTAGGTCATTTTAGAGGAATGCAAATATATCAACTGCAAGCCATACATTTCCCCCTTTAATTAATCTTTGGTTTTTAATGTTTGATGCGTGATCTTAATCCTAAGTTTGGCTTTTAGTTGATCATTAATTATCGTGTGATTTATCTGATATATTTTGCCGAAACCCGAACATATTTGTCTCATGTTATAAAACTTCTCCCATATTTAAATCCGAAATATTATCAATTGATAATTTGTCCATACGTATTGGAATTAGCTTAAGAGAATGCGAGTGGATCCAATATCTGTTATCCACATCAATAGTGAAAAAAATGAGGTCAACAAGTTCCCTTTTGCAAAAGACAAGCAACGCTTAGAGAGTCAATTACTTACATTGGAAGGTTAAGGTCTTTTCTCTAAATTCTAAAATTTAGAAGAAAAAAAGAGGAAATTTCCCACATACGACAATTTTAGAGTGAAAAATGAATTTTGTCCACTACTTCTGGAATTATAAGTGACGTCATTGTTTTAAATGTTTTTGACAAATATACACTTCTCTTTTCAAAAGTTTTACCAAATCCACCTCCTTTTTGTATGAATTTCGAACAAATCTAGGCATTCTTGTCAAACTAGGCAAAGTAGATGAGAATGTCTAGACCACTTGACTTTATCCCTTCCTTTTTCCATGATCTAGCATTATCGTCAAACAAGGGAAATTTGACGAGATTTTCTAATCCATTTAAACACTATAGTGTTCCTCGTCACTTCCTTTTTCCATGATCTAGCATTATCGTCAAACAAGGGAAATTTGACGAGATTTTCTAATCCATTTAAACACTTTAGTGTTCCTCGTCAACTGTGCATGATTGCCTAGAAGACAGTATAATAAAATGGCACTACCTGAGTGAAAGGCCATATTTATTTATTTTATTTTTTTTGGCGTGAAACAAATATATTTTTGGCAAAAACAAATTGACTAGTTAGAAAAATTTCTCAAGAAAAAAATCACAGAGAATTGTGAAGGATTGGATATTAGCAGTTATACCTCTCTCTAACAAATCTTTCATAAGATATGTCTCCAGGTTTAGGAGGATTGACCATAAGCCCTAGCTGTAAAAGGAAAAGAATTATAATTTAGCTCTGGGACAATGGCTGAAATTCGCTGAAATGGGCGAAACCAGTTCAATCAACATAATACCACAATGCAAGAGTACTAGAAACTGAAAAGAGAAAGCCCGTGTATAAAACACAAATTATTAAATAACTGACTTACGAAGATCTGCCCAGGAACATTTGGACTGAGTGAAATGGAAGCAACCTTGTATATCTCTTCAACTGTCTGCAACCACAGTCGACAATTTATTTGGTGATAGGATTCAGAATTAAGGCAAAAAAAAAAATCAATATTTTTGATTCCCATGGGATCTAAATCCTTATAAACAAACAAGGGGCAAGCGTTTCGCTGACTGCAGCCCTCATTTTGCCTGTAAGGACTTGTGATGTAAATTGTCTAACCTTGGCAAATAAAAACAGCACTAATACTTGTGTTCCTCAGCAGTTTTATCTTACTAAATGTTTAGAACTTCAAGTACCCCAAGTTGGCAGAAGGATTTTCAGTCTATTGTTGGACTGTGGAGCGTAACCATATCCTACACTTCTCCCCTAGATTGTTTTATTTATAGGGGTTTATCCGGAATTCATATATAGGTCACCCTAACCATAGGCAGACCCACACTCCACAAAAAATTTGGATTTGACTTTTTTTTTTTCTTTTTTTTTTTTTTTTTCAATAATTCTGTAAATTGATTTTGTGGTTTGGTGGGTGCCTCGCAAGACCACTGAATTGTTGGTGGGTGCATCACAAGACCACTGAATTGCAGAATTTCTAATTCCAGACAAATATCAAATAACTATTTCTCCAAGAAAGTGTTTGCAATTGACATGAATTTCCAGAAAGTCACCATTCACCAACTAATGTAAACCATTGTTGGCAAGGACAGTTATACTTTCTAATGAATAGATACAACTTTTCTAGAGGTAATGCAAATCGAAAACATGATTGGAAATTGGAATTAAGCAGAATCTTTATCATTTATTTATGCAGGACTTAAAATTAGAATTCTAAATGCATATCCTATTTTTTTGCCTTTGATTAATTATAAAAATGAATCAGACAAAATCAATTTACATGCAACCTGACATGTATATGAAATCTGACATAATGCAAACCACATAGGAAACAGGCAAAAACTTTTAATTTCTACCGCCGTTGGAACGTCTGAGCTCTGCTTGAGCGTCCTTAAGGCGCCCAGAACGTGCCTAATTCCACTTGAGTGGTATTCTGAGCAAGAAAACTCTTAACTTCCAAAGTATGAGAACACGTAAGCTACAACTGTAATAGCTTATCGACTTATTTTCATTAATGTTATGTTGTTTTAAAAAGAAAATTTGCATTTTAATTTTTGACCGCACAATACAAAAAGTCTAGCTCCGCCCCTGACCCTAACATTCCTATTAGAAATAAATAAATAAAATTTATTTTTTTGAGGGGAAAAGAGTTTGTATAGTCAAGATAGGGAGGCGTGTGTGTAAAAATTTATGTATCTCTTTCTTCATTATATTAACGTGTAAATAAGTTTGTTTCCTTTGCTCGTTCCTGATTCAATTTTGCTTACTATTGCTCTCGGAGTTAAAGTGTTTAATGGCAAACCTTTGGAGAAATATTGGTCATCTCAAAGTATCCGCCCCGTTGCCCACATTCACCCCAATAACCTTTGGAGACTGTGTGGAAGGAAACGAGCTGAAGCTCCTTGCTTATGGGTCCTCCCATGTCCATCAGAACCTTCATGGAAAGTATATTTAAGGGGGGATTAGAGTGTAGTTTAACAGTGTTAAGAAACAAAAAGAAACTAAAATCTGTCGACTCTACTGCCCATTACGATCAAATATTGTATACCAAACATGTACTCAGTGTTGAAGGATGTTATGCCATCAGTCTGTAAGATCCAAGAGAACTAATAGGACATTTAGAACAAAACATGCACTGTATGTATTACCTTCAGTGCACTTATGAAGGGATGCTCATCAAAACATGGACTGTATGTATTACCTTCCGTGCACTTATGAAAGGACGCTCATCTTGGTAAATATTTTGCTGATAAACTTCATCTCCAAGCAATACCAAATTATTCTGATAACAGAATCGTAATACTTCTTTCAGATTTGCTTCACTAAGACACTGTCCAGTAGGGTTCCCAGGGTTTATAATCACCATCGCCCGTACCTTATCACAAAACATAAAAAATAAATAAGCTGGAGAAGCTTTAAGGAGCATATACAAAACGTAACTAATAAGCACGTATCGAGAACAACACAAGTTTCCTTAAATTAGATAATTCTTTGTTATTGGACAAGATGCAACATGGAAACAGCTAACTGCACCATAACAACAAGCCGCCTTCATTAACTTTTACTGACTTATTTTCTGGAAAAGTAAGTTTTAAGCACACCGAAGCATGCTTGTAGAATATAAGTACAAAAAATACTTACAGTTATTCCTTGAGAACGAGCCTGGGCAACTGACTGGCGAAGGTTAACAATATCAAGACCCCAATTGGCGGTTTCTTCAAGGTAATAGGGAATAAGAGAGCCACCTAATAACGATATTGTAGCTGAATAAAGGGGATATTGTGGAACAGGGACCAGTATCTGGAAACAAATAAGAACAGTGTTATTAATATTATGGGAAAGCATCACCCCAAGATGAGGCAAAGAAACAGCAAGGACGGGAGAGGCTTAAAGGATTATTACCCCATCACGATCACCACGAATAATAGCATTTAAGATTTGCATCACCCCTTTGCTGGCACCATCTGTTAGAAATATGAGTTCTGGATCACTGAAATCAGTTCAAGAATTAGTATAATATCATAAAACTTGTTAACATCTATCTCAAACATAATTAGCACGTTTAGTAAGGTGAATTGACAGCACAGGACATTCAAAACAAGAAGAAGCTAAAGTTGTTTACTTTACTATTTATTAATGTCTAATACTTTTGTACAAAACATGAAAGTTACAAATTAATTATCATCACCTTGGATATCCATCACGTCTCTCAATGAACTCTGCCACTTCTTTCCTTATTCCAGGAACGCCACGTGAGTCACTGTAGGCACCTGATTAAGTATAAAGCACATGATAATCAGTCTTTGCTCCATATTGATGCTTCTCTAATAGAAATTGAGCAGTAAGCTTCATAGTTGACGGTTAATTTGGCTGTCTGATGCAATGAAACGCTGAGAACCAAAATTAATCAGGATGAATGAAATTTTGACAGAAGTACTATGATGTGTAGTTGAAATATATATATCCAAGATTAAACATCTATAAAGGCCTAGAATATATAATGAGTTGAAGCTATGAAGAATGGATACAGATACAACGAAGTACCGATAACTTTTTCCCTTTTCTATATAATAAACACGGTGTCTAATGAAACTCCACCTATGTTTTTTTATAGCCTATTCTAAGCCCAGATAAAGGAGAAGGCTTGCGGTAGGCTGACAGCCAATGTAAAACTCCAACAAATTTTATCATACAATCTTTGATACATTGTCTAACCCAGAATAGATTGATCAAAATGAAAAGTTCAAAGCATGTAAAGTAGTCATAAATAAAATGGACATCTTCAGATGAGGTTTCTAAGTAGTTGTAGAACGTAACCACTGACCAGTTTAGAGTAGTTGAGCTAGTAACTTAACACGCTTAAAAGAGTCCGTGTAATAAAAGTCTGGTTTACCGAATAGAAGTAGTTCTCATGGAGAGAGAGAATCATATTGTGGCAGTGTCTAGCAACTGCACATTTTATCTCTGAAATGTAATTTTTGTATTTGTTTAAACGGTGAATAAGGTAAAGTCAAGATATCAGACAAGACAATGGAAAACCAGCCACCAAAACAAGTTACTTGCTTTTGCATGGAGTCTGGGTTGGAAGGAATGGAGAGAATGAGGGATGGAAATGAATAACAAGATCTTTCATCTTTGTGGCAAAGAAATTAATGAAAAATGGAATCATGAAAAATCCCTTCATTTCTCATAGTACTACTTAAAGTGTTCTATATTTTCTCAAAGAACAGAATGAGAATATTGTGAATTACGATACCTAGACCCCCTGATGTCAGTGAAAGATAATGTTTAGCTCTTGCTATAGTATCGGAAGGAAACACAAGTCCCACATTAGGATCATCTAGCAGAAACGGAGCTTGGCAGAGCGCAATCACCTGCAACATCATTTTTCTTACAGTGAATACAATCTACACCATAAAAAATGATATAAAGAAAAATACATTCGAAATAAATAAATATTTATAAAATTATAGAAACCTGGCGAGGAAAAGTCAGAGGCTTCTGCCCGAGGGCATGAGGGTTGCCAACATTTGTGAATATGATCTGCAGTAGAATCATTGATGATCACATGGCAAAGAGTAAACTGTCAATGGCACTGTGACACAGTGGTATAACTTGTAAATTTAAGTCACTTCCACAGAGAGAAACTAAACCAAGATAGCCAGTATGAAACAGAATGTTCCACAAATTTTTTGACTAGATATAAGCATTCCATTCTAAACATTCACAAGTTAAAAGTAAGACCTCAGAAACATCGTCCCTGTACTAGGGAGATATGACTGCTTATCAAAACATACCTTCTTACCCTCCTTCTGAAGCTCAGAGGCCCGAAGATACAGCTCACCTCGAACAGCATACTGACATTTCTTAACATTTTCATTCAAATTCTCATAATCCAGTGGCTTCGACATGTTGAAGTATATATTTCGTATTAAATCTGGATGTGATTCCTCAAATCACTAGCAAGATGAAGGGACACAATTAATTGACTCGTCCCCCACCTGAGAATAACCAAAAGAAACTTTATGCTGTTAACTGGGAATTTAGTGAAAGCCTGGATGACGAAAAGGAATAAAATCTGAAAAAAATTCCCCTTAAACTCCAAGATTAACTGATAGCACAATATTTTAAAGAAATGATGGAGATATCATTCAGTGATTACTCTAACAACAGAAAAATTCGAAGAAAAGTAAATGGTTGATCGACATTTCAAATGTGAACTTAGAAGACAATACGGGGGCGGGGGGCACATGCACCAAAGCAAAGTTGCACCGGAAGTCCATCAATGACACTTAAAAAACCAAGAAACTTCTTATAGATGAGCTAGTTCCATGAATAATTGAAAATTACAGAGAATGGATTAAATAAAGCCACTGATAATTGAAAACAACGAAAAACCCAGTTTTGACATGAAATTCTTTCATTCTAAACAAAACCCAAGAAAACTAAACAGAATCATAAGCCATCTAACCAAAGAAATCAGCAATCCCTTTATGCATCACTGTCTAATTTCCCAAAACAATTTATCAGAACATGTAATTCTCTTGAGAATATTTACCTTTGAAATACAGTTATAATTATCCTGACCTAAGCAGCCTCTGCGAAGGAGTGGGCTCTCTTTGAATTAAAGCACTGAAATATATGTGATATTATAATATTATGTGGGCAATGCAGAAAGTCAAAAAACTGAAGAAAATTCACAGCCACTGAAGCTGTGGATGGATTTAATTTTATTGGAATTTTTTGTAGTTTTGGATAAAGGAGATTTAGAGGGGAGTGGTTCCGCTTCAAACTGTTTTTTGTGGTTTTCGAAAGCCAGAAGAATTGTGCGCAAATAAATCTCTCTATCCCGAGACTGCAAAAAAGTTGAATTCTCATAAGAAATGACAAAGAATATTTTGTCATTTGATGCCTCTCCTACTTTGTTTTATCTTTTAATTTTCTTTGGCAATTTAATGTCCTAGTTATCGTTTTCATTTTTTCAATTCAACACAAGTTGGAACGAGAAATAGGCACGAAGATTGGAATGCTTTGCTTAAAAAAAAAAATTCAATCCTCATGTCAGATGGGGGTATAGTTTATGTACTTGATTTTGATTGAACATTTAGTCCATCTCGGATCCATTTCTTAAAATTCACTTGCAAAGTTCTTATTTGATTTGGCTAAGAAAGTTAATAAAAATATAAATCAAAATCAATAATTAATTTTAATCATACATTTTATGAGATCAAATTTATCAAAATTACTAAAAGTATGACTCTTAGCTAAATTGAAGAGGGGCTAAATGTAGATTTCAACAATATCTAAAATTAACCAGCGTGTGTCTTGTCCAATGTCTTCAATTTTTAGATGAGATGATTCAACGTAATGATGCATGAAAAAGATTTCACCAGTCGCTTCTTTGTATATATTTTGTGTCGCGTTAACAAGTAATAAGGTGAGTCGTCGAACAACATTGGTAGAAGAATGAGTTTTGCTACTTTATCATAACGGTTGACACAGGAGATGACCGAATGGCTATATGACGGCCCCCTATTGGAAAGGCTCCTGCGGGCCCAGACCCTCTCAATAGGGAGCCGTCATGTGGTCATTTGATCATCCCCTGTGTCAAAATGAATGTTAAAGTAGCAAAACTAGTAGAAGAATTGGCAAAACAAAATTGATTTTTCCTAACAACATTGGTAAAAGATTTACGGCCAAGTTAGCATTTTCCTTGCATTATACGACATTCGGAATTTTGCAACATGCCGAGATAGTTCAGGTTGTGTCCGTATAGTTGACTTTTCAACCCCAATTCATAATGTGCAACCACTTTTTCCAATTTTGTACATTTGAGCACTTGTTTTGTGTCATTGTGCTATTCATTATCGTTGCAAGAATAATGTGATACATCTGAATCGTTTGAAAAAAAAAATGGACGTCTATTTTTTCTTTTTTATGAGCACGAAAATTAAGCACGGTCTTTGTTTTCTAAAAACAAAATAATTTGTCCAAACGGAATTTTCTTCAAATTTCAACGTGTGATGCAATTAACTAAAGGAAGAAATTGATAGTCTCTAAAAAAAATTACATACTTACAACATCAACATGTGAATTTTACACATACAAATAATTCATTATTGTTGGGTCATATAATCGCGAAGCCGGTCTCTTTCACTACTAGCATGCATTTCAGCTATGATTTCGTCATCCTCGTTTGGTAGCCCCACTGCTGAAGCGCTTCGGTCTGTCTCGATCCTCGTAAATACCTCGTCAATGACTCGAGCCCGCTTAAAGAAGTTGTGTACACCCATTATTGCTATAACATCTACTATTTATGTTTGAAACGAATAGCTTGACATATAGTTGAATATTTGCCATATTTGTTTCCATACATCGAAAGCTCGTTCAATTACATTTCTACATGATGAGTGCAGGAAATTGAACCGCTCCCAAGCATTCTGAAATCTTCAGACATGACCAGTTGCTTCGTCCCAAAATTGTTAAAAATGATACAGTATAGTTGTCCCTTATATGGTGCCATATATCCAGTCGATGTGCAAAGCCAGAGTAGACTAGATAATACTTCCCTAGATCAGATAATGGAAAATGAATGTCTAGGTTGTGGATCACACGACTTTGAATGCGGGCATTGTGTATCTTTTCAATAGTGCCTGCAAGTACGAACGTAAAGCATAAATTAAAATCACATGCTACAAGTACATTCTGCGTTGGAATGCCTTTGTGGCTAATGAAGTTGACTCATTCGCAGCGAGGTAGCACAATTGTAACGTGCATTCTGTCAATTGCACCTATACAATTATGGAATAACGGATGATTCCTCATATCAGGGACATGATGCTCTACACTTGTGTTGTAGTTTGGGTCCGATTTGATTATATGTGCTGAGAGCACTACAACATCACGTAGTACCTCTTTGAAGTAGTAGCATACCGTCTGCAATGAATAATTAAATAATGTCTGGACCTACCTATACCTCTTCTCATGCACTAATATGCACAAAAACATACCAACCCGTTCGTACACTCTACTCCTCAGTTCGTACTCGTCATGAATAATATAGCCCACTGCCTTGCAGTGTTTCCAACATAAACATGTAATCATTTCTAGTGAAAATCTACAAATACGTCGGCTTTGATCACGAAAATAGTTCGTTACGTCGCATTTTACTAGTCTATAACACCGAAGCCATTCATTATATCTGCTGCTAGCTCTGACAAGTAGTCATCTTCTTTGATTTCATCCTCAGAATCTGACCCCGAGAAAAGAAGGAAATTGAAGTCGAAGTCCTTTATTGCAATATTTTCTGCTTTTTTTTTTTTTTTTTATATAAAAGGCACTCAACACTAATATAGTGGCAGAGAGTCAAAACATTATTTATGGGGACTAGTCTCATAGTATATGTATGAACACATATTGGAACTCAACTTACATTTTATAGACGATGAACCTTGTTAATTATCTCAACTTTCTTTTTCAATCCTAGACAGGCAATAAAAGGAAGAAAAAAACACATTTTGACCAACTAACATCCCAGCGGACTGTGAAGTGTAGATACAAGAAAACGGAAAACAAAAATTGAAGCATTCGCGTAACTGAAAACACGTAGAGTGCAAGTAACAGAGGTAGAGAGCAACCTTGTTTTTTCTGAACCACCATTCCTCGTCAGCACAAAATGTGTTTGGATTGTTGAATTGAACGCGACATCAGTGCAATTAAGCAACTCCGTTACCCATGATGGTGATAATCAACCTGTGTCGAAGAGTTATGTGAACGAAAACTAACAGCATCGAGCTGTCTACTTGAGAAAATGCAGAAGGAAAATGACTTTGAACTTACAAAGACGACAGATGAAAAGGTTAATACAAAATGATTAGCTTTAGCTCACTCACCTAAGAGGTATGGATCCTTGAATAGGAGTAAATCGTAGTTGACGGTCACAACGAACTGTAAACGGCGGGGACGAACTTAAAACATAAATCCCGATTACGGACTGCGTCGTCTCCAGCAGACTTAGAGGTTGGCATGTACAAACAAAATGTGTGAAGTAAATGCCCAATACATAATGCAGTAATTCTTAGTAACATCAATTTTGGTTAAAGCTCCGATCAAATAACTTACCGCAAATGCTTATCATCCCATTTCTTGCAACACAACAGGGAAAAAAATAAATGAAAAAAAAATTATGTACAACAGTGATTTAAAACAAAATCACTGTTCGAAGCTCTAAGCCTTGCTGCTCCCATAGCAGCTACACTCCATGTTTCACTGTGGTTTCAGAAAATTTGGAAATTATTTTTTCTTCGTGCATATTCATTCTTTTCTCGAAGAACTCAAGGCATATAGAGATAAAGTAGAAGCTAAGGCTCAAAGTGACATAATTTTTGCATGTTTAATGTTCGTCAAATACGGAGTTGTTTCAAGGGATTTAGCATGTGTTGATGTATACAATTCTCACATTTGTTATTTTCAATGGTTACCTTCATAGCAAAGATTGATGTTGTTATAAGAATTGAGCTCTCCAATTTTCAATTTTTTAGATAGTTATTTTGTGGTTAAGTAAATTTTGTCTTACAAATGGAAACCAGTGATTCCATGAAATAAGTTTGAAAGATCGATGTGAATTAATTCAAATGCTGAATTTTGAAAAGTGACGACCTATCAACCAAGGCCGAAGCGTTAAACTTTGCCAAAGCAAGTTGGTTATGAGGTTTTCACTCGAACCTTAGTTGGATAAGGGTCGAGCCAACATAACTAAGTGTGACCGAGCCAGAAGAGAATTCAATCGG
>CAIGRL010070272.1:0-11704 GCA_903798325.1 Fraxinus xanthoxyloides | reverse complement strand
ATTTTGACTTTACGTGCAAAATTATCATACTGGGAGAATGTGTGTGGTAGAAAATGAATTTGGTAAAAAATGAATTTTTTGAGAATAGGGCTATAAGCAGGAGATCCTTTTATTTCCAAAATTTTATTCTGAACCAGTTTTTCATCAGGCAGATCCCTTGCAGCTTGTGAGCTATTATACAACGCTGGTTATGAAAACCTTTTCTGGGTTCAAGGGGGCCTGGAGGCTGCTGAAGAAGAGGTGAGCGTACCTACGGGGATGTTGAATTTCTGTGCTTTGGGCCTTTGGCTCACATTTATTGGTCAATTTTTCCTTTTTTTGGTTCCATGAAGTATATGGAGCAATAAATTCTTGTTTGGTGCAGGATCTTGAAAGGGAAGGTCCTCAGCCTTTTAAGTTTGCGGGAATTGGTGGGCTTTCAGAATTTCTCGGGTAACAATAACATAGTTTTACCTTTGTCTCAACCCGCATTCCACTTGAAAAATTATGGAGTTCAGGTCTTTCCCAGTATATCTTACATACCTCTTTAATAGATGGCACGAGCATCTGTGAACTGTTTAGGTGGAAGTGTGTTGAACCTTTTACATACATTGATCTGTTCAAGATCTCAATAATAAGTAATCTTACCATATTCCAGATCATATTTGCTAACTGGGTATTCAATCTACCATCAGTAAACCCTATAACGCTGTGGAAGACAGCTGTCATCTTTATTTTTCCATTGCTTGCCTAGCTAATCAGTAATCACCAATGCTGCATCACTATCTTATGGATTACCTACTACCACCTTCTGAAACTTGTACCTTGCCCCTATGTATTAATTATTTTCTTTTAATGGCAAAATATTTATATATTGCACGTCATGGTCATATATCATATGTTTAAATAATACTTTTCTGTATAATAATTGTCTCAGTAACCTGAATAATAGACTCAGGACTACAATGAATGCAATTGAGAGACAGTCATGATATGTTCTGATAATGTTCTAAATGGCCCTATATTTTGTTAGTTGGACAGACCAACAGAGAGCTACAGCTGCCAAGGAAGGTTGGGGCTACAGATTGGTGTATTCAGCCCGTCTGGTAATTAATTTTTCCCTTCCTCGGATTGTTAGCAACCTTTTGATCCAGTTTTTCCTGTTATAAAGATGCCCCAGTTGGCCCATTTCAGGTTGGTCTCTTTCTTGCCGTTGATGCCTTGTTTATTGGGGCACAGCAAGTGGGTCGGTATCTTCAGGATATAAGGTCTCACTAAAGGACCATCGAGGCAGATGTAAGGACTACCCAAAGCAACCAAGGGATCAAGATTGTTATCAAG
Organism: Fraxinus xanthoxyloides; assembly: GCA_903798325.1. Taxonomy (NCBI): domain Eukaryota; kingdom Viridiplantae; phylum Streptophyta; class Magnoliopsida; order Lamiales; family Oleaceae; genus Fraxinus; species Fraxinus xanthoxyloides. The sequence continues at coordinate 10,384 of CAIGRL010070272.1, read as the reverse complement.
ATGACTTAATTGGGACCAGATGCATACATGCATCCTAAGTTTGGAGCTAATTTCACAGTGCTGCCACTGATCTTCGTTTAAACACCCTGCATTGATCTGTTTTTTCACGCATTGTAGTTTCTCCTGGTTCCTGTAACAAAGATAGTGAGATGCTCTCATTTTAGTGCTGTGATGGAGTCATGCAGTAATGCCTCTAGTTTTTGGCAAAACGAGTATTCCTTGTAAAAGTAGGTGAATTGTTGATTATTGAAGATTTAGGCTTTTTGATCAGTAACAGTTCTTTAATTCTTGCAAGCTGCAGCCTATCCTATTTCTTGATTCCACCATATTACGCTACCTTTCATCTTATTCATCACATCGCTTTAGAAAATTTCTCCTTTGGGGTGTATTCGAGCGGCAAATCTGCTTTTATAATTGCAGATCTTGTCGTGTGGATGTCTTCGACAGAATCCAGGATACAAGTTTTGTGTTTTAGTGAAAGATGCAAATTCCATAACATTTACTTTAGCTTTAGGGTTAAAAAAGGCAAGAAGAAACTTTATCTACTGCTTCAAATCTTAATAATGCCATTAATCTTGTTGTTATGTGTATGTTCTCCTTGGTGGATTGATTCAAGTTAGCATAGTAAAAAATTAATAGAGAGCATCCCATGCCTCAATTTTATGATAAGTTCTGCCCTTGACGTTGAATTTCAAGTCTATCAGTAGTTGAATTCCTAATGAATTGATAATTCATCCCATTTCCACTTGGGTTCTAAATGTTGGAGTGAGCTGTAAAACAGGGAACAAATCAGATTTAATTATAGGAATTCTTTCGTTGTAAAATCCCGTCCTTAAAAGGGTCAACCATTATTTCTAGCCTTAGAATTCGTATATCCTAGAATAGCTTCATCTTGCATCTAATTATACTCTTGTACTCTGTTATGCAAATATAATAAAAAGAAAGGGAAAGTTTTGACATGGTATCAGAGCAAGATCCTAGGACCTTTGCTCCATCCACCCACTGATTAGAAGCTCTGGTACTCGGCAACCATGGCAGAGTATTCTTGATCTCGATGGAGCCCTTCCTGATTGCCAATTTCATTCGATTCCCAACTGCAAAACAAGTTTGGGATTCTATTATCACAACTTACTTTGATGGGACTGATACATCCGAAGTATATGATCTTCGGCGCCGTGTAACTTGTATGAGACAAACTGGTGTATCCATTGAAAAATATTACAATGATCTTCAAGGCTTATGGCGCGAAATTGATTTCCGTTGTCCTAACCCAGATGAAATGTGCAATTAATATTCAGAAATAAAATTCCATTTTATAGGAAGAGAGAGTTTATGTCTTTCTTGATGGCTTGGATGACCAACTGGATATTAATTCGAAGTGATGTACTTCAGTTACAACCCTTTCCTATAGTTGAGCTGGCCTACGCCCATGTTCGGCGAGAAAATATTCAGCAAACTGTCATGACATCTAGTGGAGACATTGCTCCTAGTGCAGTTCGAGGTGGGGCACCCTCGCCCCGCCCCGCCTTAGAAGGGACGGGGCGGGGTGGGTTCGGGGCACGGACTTGCCTCGTTTTCTCCAATTAACTATTTTTTTTAATTTGTAATTAATTATTTTTTTTAATTCTTCACGGGGCGCTTCGGAGCTGGGCACCCCCTTCCCTCCCCGCCCTGCCCCGCCTCGCCTCGCCTCGCCCCACCAACCCATCGGGGAGGGTTTTTTAGCCCTATTCAGGGCGGGGCAAAGACGGGGTGGAGCGCCTTTTTTTTGCCATCACTATGTGCAGTTATGATGTCTAAATGTTTCAAACCAAGGAAGTCGAATCCAGCCTCCAAATCTAAGCCTCAATCTGATGAAGGAAAATGCACACATTGTGGCAACATGAAACATACCCGTGAGACTTGTTTCAAGTTACACAGGTATCCTGATTCATGGAGTGACTTTCAAGCACAAAAAAAAAAAAACGTGAGGGGACTGGTACAAATGAAGGCAGATGCAGAGCAGCTGCAGTCAATGCCGAACCACAATTGTCCCTTACTGTGCAACTCGAATCAACAAATAATTCCGCACTCCTTAGTGATCATGGTAACTGTGGACAGGTGTTTGTTACATCTAATTATCGGGATGATGGTATGTGGATTATGGACTCCGGGGCTATTGATCACATGACTTTTGATTCACATAATTTTTCACACATCACTCAACCACGAAGAACTCGCATTGTAAATGCTAATGGAGTCCAATATCCGATTATAGGGGCTGGAACAGTTGCCTTATCCTCCTCCCTTCCCTTATCTCATACTTTACTTGTTCATTCTTTGTCAAATAAATTGCTATATGTCAGTTAAGTTACAACATACCTCGATTGTGTGGTGTTAATGTATCCTAACTTTTGTCTTCTTCAGGATCATTGGGCGTGGTACTAAAAGGGGGGCACTATACTACATGGATGACTTCAGTTCAGGAAGAGCCAATCACATACACCATGGAACTAGTGACAAAGAAAGACGAATTTGGCTTTTGCACAATCGCTTAGGGCATCATTCCTTTGGATATTTGAAACATCTATTTCCAGATTTATTCTCTAATTTACCGCACTTGGATTTCAAGTGCGAGATATGCATTATAGCCAAAAGTCATAGAGTCTCTTATCCTGTACGCCAAACAAAAGGGGATATACCTTTTTCTCTAATATACTTGGATGTATGGGGATCTTCCCCAGTATCTACCCCTTCTGGTATTAAGTGGTTTGTAATTTTTGTTGATGATTGCACTCGAATGACTTGGTTGTATTTGCTTAAAAGAAAAGAAGAAGTTTTTGGCATTTTTCAATCATTTCATGTTATGGTCCAAACACAATTTCAACCAAGATCAAGAACCTCCGTACTGACAATGGAGGTGAATATGTCAATAAAAAAATTGAAACTTACTTCTAAATCCATGGCCTCATCCAGGAAACTTCATGTTCCCAGACCCCTCACCGAAACGGCACTACCGAGAGGAAGAATCGACATATCTTAGAGACAGCACGGGCTTTTTGATCGGATCACACGTACCTCATCGGCATTGGGATGATGCTGTAGCCATAACAGTGTATCTACTTAATCGAATGCCTTCTAAAGTCTTAAACTTTAAGAATCCTTCACAGATTCTCTTGAGCCATGTTTCTTTGCCCACTGTATTAATGCTTCCCCCCGACTGTTTGGGTGCGTTGTGTTTGTTCATCTCCATAAGAACCAATGCGCCAAGTTGGATCCTTGTGCAATCCAATGTGTTTTCTTAGGGTACGCTCTGCTTAAGAAAGGGTATCGGTGCTATGACCCCATCACCAACCATACTTGCATTACCATGGATATCACATTTCTCAAGTCGGACACCTTTTTCCATTACCGACAACCAAATCATCTCTTCAGGAGGAGCCTCGAGATGAAGAGTTGAATTGGTTGGTAACTGCATGGCCAGAATTTGAATACAACTCAGAACCAACTCAGAGCAGCCTAATGATGGAAACACCGAGACAAGGCTGAATGTTGAGAGCTCTCCAGTGGTGGATATGAATGAACCAATACCAATTGAGTCTGAAAGTGTGGAATGTAATAAAGCTCCTGCACCTGCAAGTGACATAGTTATACCAGTTGAAAGGTATTAGTTTGTGGTTTGTTTTTTTCAGATAGTTTGGTACTTTGTTTTCGCTGCAAAAGCAAAAGTTGAAGGTTCAACAACCTGAGTATGTTGGTTTTCTAGCAAGGTTTCATAGCCGAGAAGTTCTGCATAAAAATCTTCAAGAGATAGATCTTTCTCCCCTGTAGCAAAGTTGAATGAAGTGATGAAATGATAGAATTGTGATTTCAGACTAGCTCCAAGAAAAGTAATAAGATCCTAATCTTCTACAGGTTTTCCAGCAAATGCAAGTTGATCAGCAATGTGTTTAGCATTCTCAAAATAATTAGTACACGTCTTATTACCTTAAGTCAGCATTTGAAGTTGTCGTTTAAGAAACGCAACCTGTGACTGGGATTGTGATAAGAAAAAAGTTTGGAGAGCATTCCAAACTTTCTGTGAAATGTCCAAATTGAAAACAGTAGATGCAATCTTCTTTGTGATGGAAGCGAGAATGCAGCTGAGTACACAGTAGTTCTTGCAAAACCAAACTGTACATGCCGGGTTTGGTGAGTTATCTTGATGTTTCTGTGATGGTGCAGCATCTAAACCATCCACAATTCTAATAAGATCATGGCTTCGAAGAAAAGCTACAAACTAGTTCCTCCACACCATATAATTGGAGCCATCCAGTTTGTTTGAAACAAGTTGAGAGGGGTTTGGTATGGTGATGTGTGAAAGGGTAGGAGTTTCTTGAGAAGTGAAAGAATGTGTCTCGGGTGCAGCCATTTGTGTCTCAGATGTAGCCATTTGTGAAAGGTGCGGAAACTTTGTGTTCATGAAGGATCAGGCCTTGCCCTTTTATTCTCTGATACCATGTAAAAAAATAAAGCAAAGATATTACAGAACTCAAAGAATTATTTTGAATGTTTTGGCTCACACACTAAACCCATTGTGTCATTTCTTTATAGACATACATTGAAACTAATCTAAGGATATCAAGGAATCAGTTCGCAAGAATAAATCTATACAAGATTAAGTTTAAACAATTGAATTCAAAAAATAACTATCTTCAGAAAATGCAGGAGTTAACTATCATGATATATCTACAGCACCTAAATTTGAAACTCCAAAATCTGTAGCCCAATATCCTCTCTAGCAGAAAGAATGAAGAGATAAAACATGGATTTTGTCTATGTAGTAGATTATCTACCAAGGAAGGAGGGATACTTAAGTGATTGAGCAAAAGTCATCGACCGTGTAGAAAAATAGAAGAAAGTAAAAACAATAATGTATGAGCATTAGCAAGAAACAAAATAACTACTAAAATTCTAAGTCAGTCTAGGACTGTCGCGACCTTTAATCAAAACGTCATCTCGATGATTGAGGCAAAGTTGGCAAAGAGGACTGGAGTGTTTAAATGGACAACAAAAAGTTCTATCAACTTTGTTTAGTTTGACAAGAATGTTTAGATGCGTCAAAATTCGCACAAAAAGATCCTTAAATATTTAATTATTCGAGAAATAGAAAAAGGAAAATCAGATAGTAATCTTTTTTTATTTTTTTTACAATGTGAAAGTCCTGGAAATAACAAACTTTCATGCACAATACACTAAACTGAAACTTCATTTGCATTCTGCATAGACTAGAGGCAATAATGAGTGGCAACAACAAGAAGAGGTTTTTTATTTTGAATTGTAATACTCGGATGTTCAGTAATGTCCAAATCCTCTCATTTTTCTCCATTTGGCAATTTCCAGTTGAACTTTCAGACAGATTCGCTAATGCAAATTCAATAGTTGCCATTGCAAAACTGATTCCTGGAACCTTCTTTGTCCCGTGACAAATGGAAGCAGTTGAAAATCTAGTCTTCTGAAGTTTATCGAGGAGATCGAGAATCTCTCTAGCTGAAACTTTTCGGGTTCCTCCCAAGATTCAGGGTCTCTACCAATTGCCCAATTGTTGGTTATAATCATTGTCCCAACTGCTATATTGTATCCCATTACTTGGATATCTTGGCTTGCTATTCGGGTCAAAAATGGATGGAAGAATGATAAGGAAGAGTTTCCTTGATCACTGCCTTCAGAAAATACATTTTCTCTAGGTCGTCATCAGTTGTGTTCTATTTTCCGTTAAGAACAACCCTAACCTAATTTTGCGATTTATTCATGATTAAAGGATGTCTTACTAGCTCTGCCATTGCCCATTCCAAAACTGTTGATGTGCGTAAAGTTATCAAAGAGAGAGATTCTAGATCTGAGGGAAGAAAGTGGCGCGAAAAGTCGTTTATTCAACTGAATTTTGACACTTACAAATGAGGACTAAACTAACTATATGTACATAGATTCAGACACCAATTCAACAGAAATAAAGTGTACAAAGACATAAATATCCCTATACTAATAAGCTTCAATACTCCCCCTCAAGATGGAGAATGTATGTTCAATGTTCCCATCTTGTTAAGTAATGATTTAAACTTGGCTCCCCCTAAAGGTTTAGTTAGTAAATTTGCCAACTGATCTTGTGAAGCCGTGTGCCACATTTTTACTTCTCCAATTTGCACTTTGTCCCTTACAAGATTGCGATGAATCTCTATGTGCTTTGTTCTTCCATGGAAGACTAGATTGTTGGCTATATGTATTGCTGACTGGTTGTCACAGAAAAGTAAGTTTGCCTTGGTATGCTTAACACGTGATCATTTAGTATATTCTTCAACCAGCTCATCTCACAAACTACAACTGCCATGGACCGATATTCTACCTCAACTGACGTTCTTGAAACCGTGTGCTGCTTTTTAGACTTCCAAGACACTAATGAATTCCCAAGGAATATACAATAACTTGTCACTAACCGCCTTGTATCCAAGCACGCTGCCCGGTCTGCATCATAAAACCCCTTAAGGTGTAGATCAGAATTGCCATCAAAAAATAAACCTTGTCAGATATTCCCTTCAAATACCACCATACGTGATGAGTTGCTTCCAAATGAGGTTGTTTTGGCGATTCAAGAAATTGACTGAGAACTTGCACGACATATAACAAATCAGGCCTTGTTGTTTTCAAGTATAATAGACTTCCTACCAATCTTCTGTACATACTAGCATCAGCAATATCCTACCTTGTGTTCTTGCTTAACTTTACATTATGTGGTAAAGGAATCCGTGCTGGTTTTGCTCCAAGATAACCAGCATCCATCAGAATTCCCAAAGCATACTTTCCCTGACAGATAGATATTCCTTGTGAAGTTCTTCCTACCTTAAGCCCTTGGAAGTACTTTAAAATTCCTAAGTCCTTTAGCCTAAATTGATCATTCAAACTTTTCTTGAACTTTTCGATGTACGGTAGATCATTTCCTCCTATAATTTTGTCGTCTACATAGATAAGGAGAACAACAAATGAGCAGCCATTTTGTTTGCTGAATAATGAGTAGTCAAACTTTGATTGCTGAAAACCTTGTGATATGATGTAGGCAGTTAACTCTGTGTTCCATTGTCGTGATGCATGTTTAAGTCCATAAATGGATTTATTTAGTTTGCAAACAAGTTTTTCTCCGTTCTCCCCCTGCTGCTCATAACCTGGGGGCATAGCCATGTAGACCTTTTCTTCTAATTCACCATGAAGATATGCATTATTAATGTCTAATTGATGAATGTGTCACCGACTGTGGGCTGCAACAGCAAGAAGAGCCTTTACTGTGGTCAACTTAGCCACAGATGAAAATGTTTCTTCATAATCCAAACTAGCCTGTTGAGTGAAGCTTTTAGCTACCAACCTAGCCTTTTTCCTCTCCTCTGTGCCGTTAGAATTCAACTTGACCTTAAATATCCATTTGCGGTCAACAGGTTTCTTGTGAGCAGGGAGTTGACAAAAAGACCAAGTATTGTTGGATACAAGTGCCTAAAATTCTGCATCCATGGCCTTACACCATTTTGGATATTTAGAAGCCTCAGCAAAAGACTTTGGCTGATAAACACAAAGCCAATGTATATTTTCTTTGTGCAGGAGACAACCGATCATTTCAATCAGTTTGATATGGGATACCGTCTTCCTCCTTCAGTCACTTTCCATGGAGTCTTACTGGGAAAAAGGAATCTGAGACACCAAATTACAATGATAATCATGAATGTATGATGTAGTTCTTTTAGGTCTATCAGATTCGCGAGAGGGAATAACAGATGACTGAGATGATGGCTCAGATAAGATTGGCTAAGATGAAACTATCTAGTGTAGATCACTTGCAATTGGTTCAGATTGAGAAGGGACCTCAATTTGAGGAACTGGTTCAGATGGAGAGGAAGGAAGATCAGTAGGAGGAAAAACAGATAATGGTGAAGAATGAAAGTGTGTATGAGTTGGGATGGTGAAGGGATGTCGATAAACTGATGTGGATATGTTGGGAACAGGAGATGATTCTGATGAGGATAATCAATGAAGCTAGATAAAGATTTTAGGAAATTAGGATAATGAAATCGAAAAACAGTTTCATGAAACAAAACATATCGTGAGATAAGTGGAATTGGTTTGGACATTGTACAATTTGTAAGCCATCATGCCATACGGATATCCAAGAAAAATACAAGGCATGGCTCTGGGATCAAACTTTTTAGGCGTCGAATACTGTTTTAGTTAGTTAGAATTAGTTTTTAGCTACAGCTGTAATTGAACTGTAATTTCCCGCCATTTTTTCATTCTTTGGTCTGATATTTATGTTGTGCAAACATCTCATTTTCTGATTGAAAGTAATAATAATCTTCATTCTTCTATTCTCCTTTTCTCTCTAATAAGCAGTGTCCATTAAAGACTAAAATGCTAAAAAATTGAAAGATTAGAGATGATGTCCTTATTCCTATTGTTAAGGTTCACACATTCTATGTCGGAACCATGGTGGGCAAGTCTACAACTATGGTGGGCAAGTCTACAGGAACCAATAATTTTTCTAATGAAATTAAGAAAATCAAATCCCTCTCAAGCACAATAAGTCCATAGTACTCTCATTATAATATGCTTGAATCTTTGGATTTAAGTCAGCTCCCTTGATAAATAAATCAGTTTTTGGCATGATACAATGTAAATTGAAATTAACAACATATCATTTATTAAGAAATAATAGTAGAACTTCATCTGCACTACAAGCATTGTTGAGTGGCAACAGCAAGAATAGGTTTTTTCCTACGACCTGTAACACCAGGATATTCCGTCATGTCCATATCCTCTCCTTTTTCTCCGTTGGGCAGTTTCCAGTCAAACTTCTGGACAAGATTTGCTAGTACAAATTCAATAGTTGCCATTGCGAAACTGATTCCCGGACACCCTCTTCTGCCTGCACCAAATGGAATCAGTTGGAAATCTATTCCTCTGAAATCTATTGAGGAATTCAAGAATCTCTGGGGTTGAAACTTTTCTGGTTCCTCCCAAGATGCGGGGTCTCTACCTATTGCCCAACTTTTGGTTAAGATCATCGTGCCAGCTTCTACATCGTATCCCATTATTTCGACATCTTGGCTTGCTATTCGGGCCAAAAAAGGGATTGGAGGATGACAACGAAGAGTTTCTTTGATCACGGCTTTTAGAAAATGCATTTTCTCTAGGTCATTATGATCTATATCTTGTTTTCCATGAAGAATACCCCTTGTCTCATTCTGCAACTTCTTCATGATCATGGGATGTCTTAACAGCTCTGTCATTGTCCATTCTAGAAGAGTTGATGTGGTATCGGTTCCACCAGCAAAAACATCCTGGTATAATTAGATGGGATACAGACTCATACAATAAGATAACATATACAAGTAAAATACCCACTTCCAAAAGCAATCATAATTTGATGATGAGCGAAGCAGANGATTGGAGGATGACAACGAAGAGTTTCTTTGATCACGGCTTTTAGAAAATGCATTTTCTCTAGGTCATTATGATCTATATCTTGTTTTCCATGAAGAATACCCCTTGTCTCATTCTGCAACTTCTTCATGATCATGGGATGTCTTAACAGCTCTGTCATTGTCCATTCTAGAAGAGTTGATGTGGTATCGGTTCCACCAGCAAAAACATCCTGGTATAATTAGATGGGATACAGACTCATACAATAAGATAACATATACAAGTATAATCCCCACTTCCAAAAGCAATCATAATTTGATGATGAGCGAAGCACGCAAAAGTTAGAGCAGTCACTCCCAGTGTTAGATCTACGTCCACTTGCCGCTACAGTTTTTTAACTATAAATGAGGAAAAAAAAAAAATTCTTATTGTCCGTCAAACCTCTCTTGCATACACAAAATGACCCATCTAAAATTCTTTCTATATATAAAAATATTAGAATGATGTCATACATCTATAGATACCTAATGAACTTCTGAAACCAAATATACCTAAAGAATTCGCAATTGCATTTCTTTTAATACTCTTCCACAGTCATTAGTTTCCACTATCCAACTAGAAATACATATATACATACATTGCGGGAAATAGGGAGAGAGATTTAATAGTGTATACTCGTCGATGGGATAAGTGTACAGTATGACTAGACTCCACAAAATCCAAAAAAAGATGAGAGTAAGAGCGATCTTTACCAAGAGTATTCCTTTAATACTTTCCCTATTAATGGAGACACCGCTAGAATTTCTTTGTAAATCGCAGTCAAAATATCGAGAAAGTTCTCTGTACTTCCATTCTGAACTGCCTTTCCTGATCGATCCTGTCCAGCATCCAAGCATCCCTGAATGTTGGAATTGTGCCATAATCAGTGAAAGGAACTGATCCATTGATCTACGGAATGGAATATAGT
>CAIGRL010070219.1:0-16012 GCA_903798325.1 Fraxinus xanthoxyloides | reverse complement strand
AAGGAAAAAAAAAAAAAACTTAAATTCAACCTTATAGACTCATAGTAATTATTCTTATTCAATCCTAAAGCAAAGGCTTTACACAACTGAAAAGGGCTGAGAATCTTATTGCCTTTTGTTTTGTTAATTAATACAGAAAATAGATGTCATCAACAGTTCCAACAGTCACACTTAAGTCATACATTAGGTCATTAGGTCCTGCTGAATTAATTTCTTTTCCTTTTTCGTCGACTCCACTTTTCTTTTATTTCTTTGAAAATGTGTCAAATGCAAATCTATACACAAGCCCCGTCTACGTACATGTAGAAATACACATTTACCTAATAGTAACAGATAATATTTTTGGACTACTAAATTCAAACACGCATCACATGTCTGTATGTGTTTAATATACGTACTTTCCTTTGCTTACATAGCATGTGGTTATGTTGTATGCAACAATATTTATACGAATCTACGAGTAACGAGCAATTATTGAGTGTTACTTTTTGCTAAAACCCAAAAAGCATAAAATAAACAAAGTGAATTAAGTAGGGGTATTTTTTATAAATGATGAAGTGAAAGATGACTCATAAGCTTACATCAAATCCCATAAGAAGGAATCTTACCCATTTTTTCTCAAAATGAAAAGAGCTTTTCATGTAAATGAAAGGGCAAATGATATATTATCGTTGAAATAATCATGACTTTTGGAGTAGTTTATATATCCTCCATAATTATGACTTGATCCATAATGTAGATTGATAATTAAAGTTATCCAAATACGGTACCAAACCACAAATTGACAACCTAGCATGAAATAATTTCTATTTTTTTAAACACAATTGTGTTTTATAGTATGGGTAATTTTTTTTTTTCAAAACCACTCTAATAAGACAGAATGGCATCAAAATTGGTTGATTCCCGTTAAAATTTAACTGATTTTGATTCTTAAACTCGGAAAAGAAGTTACGAAAAGAACAAAGAGTCTAAGATGATTATAAAATAGCCTATATGTCCTCCCAGCGGCGCAAGGTGTTTCTACTACTCCGATGAACGAATGTCACCTACAAAATGAGGTTGAAATTTTCTCCCCCATTAAACCTTCGACGTGAGAATTAGTAAGTGATTTAGGAACATATGTAGAAAAAATAGAATGAGTATTCAAATAGTCAATCTTTTCCTAAATTCACACATGCCCGATAAGTATTTATAGATATCTGAAACCATATAACTACTGGGCAGTTATCGTGTCACATGTAGCACCTCCCACCACCCCCACATTTTGAGTGGGGACCTCTGCCTACCAAGCGGTTAGTTGTGTTTGTTTTAGTCGCGGAAAGGTTTCCATCCAACTTAAGGATGTTTTTAAGGTCAAGTGTTGTGTTGGTCTCATAGTGGTCAATAGCCCAGTGTGGGCATAGAGGGTCTCGTAGTGGGCGGCCTAGCATGGGTGTAGAGGGCCTCATAGTGATCCACGACCCAATGTGGACGTAGAGGGCCTCGCAGTGGAAGGGGGGTCTAGTATAGGGCGCTCTACGTAGAGTGTTTATTGAGTAATATTCACCTTGTTGACCATTGTAGATAATTACTGATGCTATCTAACATCACTAACCCCTTTATCTCTTATTGATGTTTATTTATAAGGGCTAGCATCTTCTTTCTGCTACGTTGATTTGATTTATTTATTTTTATTTTTATTTTTGAAATCGCCTTATCACATATCGACGTTTGGCATAATATAAATGGGTCAAGCAGTCCAAGTGGCATAGGGTAATGTAAATATCGCTCAAATGGCACCCAATAGGCGGGTTTGATTTTGGGGGAAAATTTCCAACCAAAAAATTCAAAATATTCACCTATATAAGGATGTGGAGACCTCCCTTTTACCCTCACCTCTCCACTTGAAAAAACATTATTCCCTTCAAACTCTCAAGGTAACTTCTTCCACTACTCTTTTTTCATCCTAGCTTTTCTTTTCTTTTTTAGTTGTCTTTCCTCCAAACATATATAAAATCATCTTAACTTCTTCATCCCGTGAAAGTGTGAGTGAGGGGGACGGGCAAGTCCACCAACCCATCATCGGATAGGCTGGTCAATGCCTGCCCGACCATCACGGTCGACAATCTATCGGCGTGGGTTGATCATCGACCAACCAAGAGACTATTTGATCATTGATCAGCCTCTTGGTTGGTTGACTACGACGAGATCAAAAAGCCCCGTCGATAGGCCCCCTCGTAGGGTCAGTCCATCCCTTATGACTACGATAACCCGACCCATTCAACCAAACCTCATGACTTCCAATCGAGTTCTCCCAAAAAAAATATGTTGGCTCAACTAAGTCTTCGAACCAATATTTAGAAATTGGATGGGATCGGATGGGCGACGTGATTGTTCTTGAGATTCCAAGATTCTGTATAATTTATTATTCCCTAATTAAATTGGAAAAATCACTTACCAAATTCAATCATGTTGATAATTATGTTTATAGAGCCCCTAGGCCCAAAAAGAGACTTCTTGGGTCAATTCCCACGAGATTGTCGTGTATAAAGACACTATGGATGGTGGCTTTTGATTCCTCATCAATCCCTTCTTCGTCTCAATTTCTAATGAACTTTACCTCACTCCTAGTCAAATTGACCCTAACGTGCGGAGAAATGCGTTGCATTTCTTGTATATTTGTTTTGGTAAGAAAATCTCACTCTCAATAGACCTCTTTAATTGTTCTTTGAGATACATGAGCTAGCTCAGTATAATGCATTTGTCTTCTTCACCTCTAGAGTCCCCTCGCGCTTTCCTAAATTTAGGTATTCCAACAGCTGGTGGAAATATTGGTTCTTCTTCGTTCGACCTTCTAAAGGTCAATTCCCTTACAACACCTATTGGAGACATTCTCAAATTCGTCTCTTCAATAGTCAAGCCGAGATTACTCCTCTTTTAAGAACACCTTTTGTGCCTCTATTAGTGGTAAATACTTCAAATATGACATGGTGAAACCCTACTTATAAAGTTGTCCATTGATGATGGTGAACAAAGTTGCTCGAGCCCTCAGCCTCTTTGCCTCGAATCTATCTCCCAACACCTTATCTTTTATAAGATATTAAATCAACGAGTCCATCCAGCTTTTTTAATGCTCTATGTTCACAACAACGATCATGTGTTGAACGTTGGGTTGCCGCAAGAGTTGCACATTTGTTGTGCGAGGCAAATTCTTTAGGTTGGCATATACAAGTCTGGCCAATGCACCTGCTCGCTCATTGTCTTTCCAGGGAACCTTTGTTATCTTGAACCTTGCCGAAAGTGATGATTTGTTATGTCACCCACCACTATCAAGACATTATCATGGGGGTATGCTACGTTAATCAAGTCTTCATTGTCGAAAGTGATGCTTTGACTGAACATTGCCTTCTTCTAGATAGAGCAGACCCCATCAGAGCTTGCATAGCTTTTCCTAGCTGATTTGAGCTTTCGCCAACTGCTATCCCTTCAGTGATCACGTTTATCACTCCAGCTCTGGATGGGGAAATTATCCTCAACCCTTTGCTTGCCCCTGTCATTTCTCACATATTTGGTCAACAGCCCCCGTCTTAGAAGGCACTCGATCTTTTCCTTCAGTTGCATGCAATTTTCAATATCATGTCTGTGATTCTTATGAAAATGGAAAATACTTACTTTGACTTCTTTTGATTGATGGCATCAACATCAGCTTTGTCCCATTCGATATTCATGTTCTGTATTTCCATCAGCAACTTTGTATGCGGGATGTTCAAAGGGGTGAAGGCATTAACTTCCTCTCGCCTTTGCCTGATGGACCGATCCTAAGCGTACCCCATGATCATGCGCTCATTTTTCCACTTAATATTGTCAATGAGTTTTTATTCATAACTTGACTTTCGCTTGTGATTTTCTGCCTCCAATCTCTCTCTAAAACTTTCCGCGACCTTATCTGCTTCCTCTACATCAACGTACCTGTCACCCTTCTTTAGCAGGTCATAAATTCTAGGGAATTTTTGGATATCGACATCTTAAAGGCCCAGTTTCGTATCCCATTCATCAATGATGTTACCATTGCAGACATTTGAAGATACATTATACCAAGTGTCGCTCGGCTAAACCTAGCCAAGTATTCCTACAAAGATTCATCTTTCAATCCAATGGCTATCTTTCTCTTTCTCTTTCTCTTGCTATCCAGTTTCTGGCCTCTTTCCTTAGTATCGGGGGAACAGTTGGGCACATCACTGCATCTGGGGTTGCATAGAGTCTCATTAAATGAACGAAAGTCTGGCAGTGGTCAAGCAAATCCATGAATACGTCGTATGCATCTATCATATGATGTTTGAAGCCTTTTGGTGTAAAGACCACCATGATCTCAGGTGCAAATGAGTCTTCTTCCAAAACCATTTATATATATTTGTCCTTCCTCTTAGATAATGCATCATTTATTTTCTGGGCCATCATTTTCTCCATCTTTCATTCCAAATCTACCAGGGGTTGTGAAAAATACAATCCATGTAGCCCCCAAGTCTCCCGTTGTTGGTTGAATAACATGTAGGACAACCGTTGGTGCCTCTTGAGGCGGTTGCTCGAACATGACCTTTGGCAGGTTCTATGGTGGCACTGTAGCTCTTGAGATTGACTTTACAAGAGGGTCATCATGGCTGCCAACTGAGTTTCCAAAGTACTGAATTGGCTCTGCATCACATATTCCGACGATGGCGGATTGTGATCCCTTGCGACGGACTCCAACTCCGTCTTTGTTGTATTTTCGACCATACGTGTTTCACTCTTAATTCGTCTTCTTGACATAGCTAAAGTTCAGTGTTTCCCACAGACGATGCCACTAAGATGATTATAATATAACCTATGTGTACTCCTAGCGGCGCAAGGTGTTTCTGCTACTTCAATAAATGAATGTCACCTGCAAAATGAGATTGGGGCTTTTTCTCCCGTTGAACTTCCAGCGTGAAAATTAGTAGGTGATTTATGAATATATGAAGAAAAAATAGAATGAGAATTCAAATAGCCAATTTTTCCAAAACCATACATGTCCTCCTTAAAGGAGTATTTATATGCGTCTGAAGCCATGTAACTGTTGGGCAATTATCATACCACGTGTCCCACATAATCCCTCCCACTACCCTCACATTCTGAATGGGGGACCTCCACCTACCAAGAGGTTAGTTGTGTTTGTGTTTTCCGTGGAACGGTTCCCATCCAACTTAAGGATATTTTTAAGGTCAAGTGTTGTGTTGACCTCATAGTGGTCGACAAATCGATGTAGACGTAGAGGGCCTTGTAGTGATAGGTGGATTGGCATGGGTGTAGAGGGTTTTAAAGTAGTCGACTGCCCGTGTGGACGTAGAAGACCTTGCAGTGGTAAGCGACTTAGAATAAGACACTCTACGTAGAGTGCTTATTGAGTAATCTTCACCTTGTTGACTATTATAGATAATTATTGATGCTATCTAACATTGGACTCGAAATTGAAATACGAAGAATCAAAGGCTACTAGAGATCAATTTGTACAATTTTAATAACTTAAGAACCTTTGTAATGGAACACTGAAACTTAAATGCCAAAATCAAAGGTCGAAGACTCGTTTGTATAATTTTAATAAATTAAGAATCTTGGCCTATAATTTTCTCAAAATTATATTTTGAATATATGACGTTATCAGATTTGAAGAATCCAACTACTCATACGTGGAGACATGGAGCTGCTGGGCTGCTTCCCCCTAACACTTTGGAAACCCACCCCACCTACCTTACCCAAATGTAACTTCCACTCACCTTCCACTAAAGTCACTCTGAAATGATGAAACCCTAGTTAACTTTCAAATAAATTAAAAAATCTATATAGACAAGCAAACTATAGTTAATTAACTCTAATCCCCCATTAATAATTATATATTTTCTTCACATCACATGCACCGTTCCCTCTCTCTATATACTCCTCTCTTGTACCAAATTCTCTCATTATACAATTTCTTGTGTTTCAAGAAACTTAAAAAGAATTGCCTACTGTCTGGTTTTCAGGAATCAACTTTTAAAATGAGTTGCAATGGGTGTAGAATACTTCGAAAAGGCTGCAATGAAAATTGCTTGCTTAGACAAAGTTTGCAAGGCATTGAAACTGCAGAAGCTCAAGCTAATGCTACTGTTTTTGTCGCCAAATTCTTCGGCCGGTCTGGCCTCATGTCCTTCCTTTCTTCAGTCCCGGAGTCCCAAAGATCAGGTACCATGTTAAACTATCTTATTTAAAAGTATAAACTGTTTTCTTAGATGTGAATTAGGTGATGACGTGCTTTTATTAATGTTATGTTGAATCATCTCGTCTATAAGCTAAGCTTAATCATTTTTAATGAGATGAGATATTTTAAATTGCAGCGTTGTTTCGATCTTTATTGTTCGAGGCGTGTGGAAGGACAGTAAATCCAGTTAATGGAGCTGTGGGGTTACTGTGGGGAGGTAACTGGCACGTGTGTCAATCGGCGGTGGAGACAGTTTTGTGCGGCGGCGTTTTACAGCCGTTGACGGAGTTTTCTGGGTTTGCTCAGCCCCCAGAGTTTGATGAAAGAGCAGAGGATCTATATGGATCAAAAGATTTGAACTTGAGGCTTAAAAGAAATGGGCTTGATAACCCGTCACAAGATTTGGATCTTGGGCTTAAAGCTGGATTTCCAGCGAGAATGACGGCCGGCGATAGGAATAACCGGAGGACGGTAAAAAGGAGATTGGCATCGCCGCCATCGGATAAGTC
The DNA here is from genome assembly GCA_903798325.1 of Fraxinus xanthoxyloides. NCBI lineage: Eukaryota > Viridiplantae > Streptophyta > Magnoliopsida > Lamiales > Oleaceae > Fraxinus > Fraxinus xanthoxyloides. Next base: position 9,274 of record CAIGRL010070219.1, on the reverse strand, counting down.
TGAAACGACCACGTTGGAGAGTGGTTTGATGTATCATCAAGAATTACAACACCGTGATGGACATGAAACAAAGCTCTTGAGACTGTTTGTCTAGGTTTTTCTACATTAACATTTGATTAGAGGCTTATTGTGAGTATTTTTATTTTATTTCTTATTTTAAATTTTAAATTTTATTTTTATTTTTATTATCGGGCATTTGGATGTTTTGGGGGGGCACTAGTACCTGTACTCTTCATTTGAGTGACTATTTCAAAGTCGACTCTACTGACATGTTCAGAAAATTATCTTTATTTTTCGTAGTATCTACTTTATACAGTTGAGTGTAATATCAGATATATTAATCTTGATGCATGCATCAAAATCGTTGGTTGTTTGTCCTTGAGTAGAAATAGCTTGAAGCTTACATTCTCTTCTTTTACTTCTATTTCCTTTGGTGGGGGGAAGAGGGAAATTACATGGTTACAACGAACTTTTGGTTTAGAATTTCTCCCTTCAAAATTCACTAATTTTTTAAGACTTGAACATTACTATGATATATTTAGCACACTAAACTTACTTTTAAAGGTAAAAAACGAAATTTCTTTCAAACTTGTCAAAGAGCTAAATTAACATCGAAGTTTAGAGACTCCCAATCAAATAATTTTGAATATATCTAACTTTGTACATGTTTTCTATTTATTTTCAAACAAGTTTAACAAAGCACCCACCACCACTCACCAAGGAGCCTTCGTTCGTTAATAATTTTTGATTGCTTCAAAAAATATCGGCAATCTATTGGACATGTCATGTGGATATGTATCCAGTATCTTCCACTAATTTTAGCATACCAAATTGTTTTTGAATATTGTCACAATTCCATTCTCAATAATTCAACATGTAACATCTCAATAGATAAAACATAGTGACGAGCATAATCGGAAATACGATTACTAGCGATTCATCCTTCCTGAACACAATCATACCCTCCCTGACAAAAGTTGCCACTTACGCACGACTTGACCCTTTGAGTTGTAAAAGGGACATTCACAAGATTAAGAGGGGACCTACATTTTTTTGTAAGTTGCCATATCTTTTCATGCACTTGGTAATTCCTATTATGCGGGTGGAAAATGCATCGCAATTTCCGTAGTTTTAGGCCTTTCGGCATTCCCTTTTGAACCCAATACAAGAATAGATTCATTTAATCTTATACGGGTGGGGTGGGGTATCCAGCATGATGCCATTCAACTGCTATGAGTTGCTACATATGAAAAGAGCTTTTCTTGGGTCATGATCGATTCTTGATGTTCTCTTTTCTTCCTTCCCGATAGTTTCAGCCTGGTCGCTCCATGTTAGACTGAACATGACTAGAAATAGTCGATGAAGACAATAATCCTAGTTAAACAGCCCCCGTGTAAGAGTTTTTTCTTGGGTCATGATCCATTCTTGATGTTCTCTTGACATAGTTTCAACCCGGTCGCTGTATGTTTAGACTGAACATGACTAGAAATAATCGATGAAGACAATAATCGTTATTAAAAAGGCCCCTGGAAAAGAACAAAAAGGGTAGACTTGTAAAACTGAAAAGGGTAGACTTGTAAAACTGATAGTAATACTACAAGATCAACCCTCAAGCCAGCGAATAAGTTGCAGACACCAAATATGAAAACAGTCATTTCGAATATCACATCTATACATCAGTTTTCTCGTTTCCATGAAATGTGGGCTAGTATATAACAGAAGAAATGTTTGTGTACAGCTAATTAGTAAGAAGAGAACTATCATTTCTATAATATTCAATATCCGGAATACAGGACCGAGACATCAATGTGTTACAGAATGCCAAAATGATCATCCAAGACTCGTTATCCGGTACATTTTTCATCACCTTCGTTGCAGCCTTCACTAGGTCAAAAACTTCGTATAATGTTAGCATCTAAAGTCGACTCAAATAAGGTCAGTTGTTAAGGTCTTGTCAGGCTGTTGATACTAGGATATTTTGTAATATATTTGTTCTCAGACTACTGTCTTTGACCTGTTGAATTTATTTATGGAAGGAAAAATAGTCAATCATTGATAGAAAAGATTATCTGGAGAGTTGAAGAAAAACGCATTTTACCTGCATGGCTGCTAACATGGATATAAGATCTGTGCATCGTTCGAGCAAAACCCGCTCTTTTGCCGCAACTTTGGCAAGTTCTGCTGTCAAAGAATTCACTTCTTCAACCTGAAATATGATTAATATGGTTCGTACACGGGTCAGCTATGCAAATAGAACAGCTTTCAACTGAAGATCAGATTGACACACGCTTCTTTTTCTTCTCACGTGATAAGCAGTTGCGTTAAACATTGCATGAACAACTAATCCTGAGACTTGCTAGAAAGGACTGTCCTGGAACTCTTTAGGATACAGCAAAAGCTAATTAGGAATCAAAATGACAAGGTAAGCTCAGGCCATGAGAAGCTCAGTTTTAACCAAGCCCAAGCTTGAGCTCGACAGGGCTCGCGAGCTGGCTCATAAAGCAGGTTCATGGGCCTGCCCTGCGAGCCAGTCCGATGTGAAGTCAAACAGCCTGTGAGGGCGCAGGCGGCATTTTTTGCAGCAAGTGCAGTCAATGCATACCTGCAATTTCATTTGGTTTTTTTATTCATAAAAAATTGAAAATTTTATTAAACAATGGGAAAAGATTTCAGGCTGCTCGGCTCAGTTCGGTACCGGCCGAGTCCGAGCTCTCTTTTTGCTATGCGAGTCACTCAGAGGTCAGCTTGCTGACCAACAAGCCGAGCCAAGCCCTGAGTTGGGCTAACCGAGAAAAGCTGGCTTGACCCATTGCCGTGGCTACATTACAGATATATAACTGAACTCGACTTGGTGTAACTTTGATGTTAATAGAAATTGAAGCATAATTAATTCCAACTTAAAGTCGGAAATATACGAACAAAAGTCCCAAGTCCACTGGACATGTCGACAGTCATGGGTCCATAAAAGAATTGAGCTACTCCACCTAACAAATATGTTGAAACCCCAAATCCCAACAATTGGTATCAAAGCCATGCCCTGATAAATGCGCAAAATATATCTCCCAACATTTGAAGAAGATTCGATTCATGGTGTGGTCTCTAGTTAATCATGATAGCAAGAGATTTCATGAAGGTGAACTCTTTTAGTTGTGGGAGCCTCCATGGTAAAGCAAGAATGGTGCAATGGACATGATAAATCTCATGGTTGAAATAAGACGAAACGAAGAAGATCATCACTCGAGGGAGGCCCTGATGATCATTCATGGGCCATAAAGACGTGTGCAAACAAAAATCCCCCCTTGACTAGACACGGTATGCTCTTGGGTTTATAAGAGGATTGGTCTATTTCACCTAATAGGTTTGTTAACCTTATGATACGGAAGCCCAAGCCCCAACACTAGATCATTTAATAAGCAATTAACAAGATAAGAGATCAATCCTAAGCACAGCCTCGTCTGTTTTGCAGAAAAATGCAAGCAGAAGAAGCTTTCGTGCAAGACTTTCAACTCTAACACCTCGCCTTTCTGCTTGATTTACAATAGGAAAACAAACAAAAGAAAAATCCAGTAACACATTCTCCATCTGAATTTGCTTCCAAGTATTTAGCAGTGAACCAGTCCTTGCTGGATTGCATTTTATAGCGTATTAAATTCCCAGAAACTGTCGTAATCAAGAAGCAGCATCCAGGTAAACATGAGTTCATAAGATTACCGTTGGTAGAAGTGAACAAATTGATGATGTCATAGCCTGCATAACATCAACTGCTGAACCAATAGCATCCTTCAAGCTCTGGACGTCGGCCTGGAAAATTGAAAAGATTGTTGATTTTATCAATCACAACAGGAATTTGTTTCAACATTAGAAACAAAGAAATAAGTATCTCGAGACCATACAGTTGCTCCTCCAACGACTGGAAGGCGAAGAGTGCTAGCTTTCAAAGCTTCAATAGCTCCAAGCAAAGAGATGGAGTGATCTTTACCCAGAGAACCCCAATCTTCTAAAAGCATCATCTGCAAGAAGATAAAGGAAAATAAATATTTACAGTTGATTAAATTACATTAAGAAGTGTGAATTCACAAACCAACCCCAATTATATTTCAGCAAAAACATAGTTTATATTATTTAAGAGGAAAACTTTTAGCAAATCTACATCCGACAAGAAAGATTATATTGTGAACACATGAAGGGCTTAATGCACAAATTTTTCTTATTACCCATTCTACATGTTCCATGATGTGTGTGAAAAGAAAAAAGACATGCGCAGTTTTTTTGTAGTTTCATCTTTGTACGATGGAGTTCTTGAACATCTTTCGAGACAAGTATATAGTTAATTTTCCTTATAACATTTTACAATTAAATAGATCCTACTAGGTAGAACCATATCTTACCTTCTTCTTTTTTGTCCTTTGCAGAGGTAAGAGGTATATTGGCAATACTATGCCCTGCTTGGTTTGGTTTAAAATTAATTTTTTAATAATTTTTGATAAAAGTTGGTTAAATGCGTGGTTGAAAAATTGTGGGTCCCATGAAATGGTGATTGAAAATGAATTTGAGGAAAAATAAGTTTTAGAAAATGCAGGGCAAAACAGGGGCTATATAACATGACTTCATGATTTCATAGTTTTTATCAGGAAAGATCACTATATTATTTATAATAAAAAATATGTAGAAAATTAATCCAAATATAAATCTGGAGGCATGTATATCATGTAATTTACCTCAACTTGTAGTTTTGTTCGAGTAAAGATAACCGGAAAAAAATTCTTCATGCAATTCAGAATTTTGTGCAGTAATTGAAGGCAAATAGTTCTATGAGATTATGACTATTTTTGCAGTATAGTCATACGAGTACCATTTTCTTATTCAAGTTTATCAATCCAACTTCATTTTAACATAAATAGTGCTTTATAAATCTCATTTGATTAATCAGATCCCATCAGCCATGGTTATTGGAATTTCAAGTTATACAACCATTTTTCACAAATGATCTGACAGGAATCTGTAATATGAAACTGATGACGAACACAACGAACAAGACCAAGATTGCGAAAAGGAGGAAGAGAGAGAAGAAAGAGAGAAGAGGGAGAGAAAAGAGAGAAATTAGATTGAGGAAATATCAGATTTTATTCAATGCCAAAAGTTGTCTGTATCACAATTAATAGACCCTCTTTAAATAGAGTCTAAGCAAACCTATTTTGAGAAGGAAACCAAGGGAATAAACCCTAATTTAATCAAAATAGAAAATCTATCAAACAATAGCCTAATTCTAGTCAAACTAAAAAATTATAATACACTAAAATAAAGTAATATAAAAAAACTATCTTTATTCTCAGTCAGAAACAGAATCAAAGAATAGAGCTTACTTGTCCCTTGAGAATGGAGGCCAGCTTCAACTTTTGTCTAAGCAACTGCAGTCGGTGTCTTTTTTTGGTGACAGTATCACGTAGATCTGAGATTGTTATCCAAGCATTCCATAGATTTTTCTGGTATAGAAAAAGATTTAATTTGTAAAATTTTAGAATACCAGGTATGACTCATATATGCAGTATGAAACATGTTAAAAGAGTTCAGTGAAGTCCCAGATACCTAGAACTAGACATGCATCTATGCTACTTGCTTGAAAAGGAGAAGCATAAAATATTCTTGCAAAAAAAATACAAAAAATGGAAATTCGAAAGTTGCTCAGGAGATCCAGATTTAGATATGAATTGCTTTTGAACAAACTGAGGAACGTGCACTCCATAACTTGGTTCTGATCATAGAACTGACAAACAATGAACATGTTCGGTAGTTGTATCAACAACAATAAAATGGACATTGTATGTGGAAGATAAAAGAAAAGCTAGGAATTTCAAGTTTGTCTCACAAAATCAGTACTCAAAAGGAAAACAAAAATAGAAATTCAAGTGGCTAAATCAATAGTCATAATTTACCTTCCAACTGCAAGAATTCTTATCACACGCACACACCATCATATGCATAAAATATAGTCACTCATATTTTAACTGGCATCAATTTGTAAGAAATTCTAAACATTAAGTTCATTATGTTTTGTATATGAAGCTTTTGGCTCAACGCTTTGCAGCGTTAGTTTAAAGTTGCTAAGATTTCCCAAAGTTCTCAGTGCTTATGGAATTTTAGTATCATCAAAACAATGAGAAAGAATAATCAAACAGCTTGGCACATTCCCTTCCTATATTTCCCCTTTCCAGTTCTCGCCCCCTTTTCCATTTAGGAAACATCAAAAATTAAAAAATCATTACACTAAAATCTTTCAGTAAGTACCATTGTCACATTATATGCTTTTTACTTGACTCCGGTATTTTAATATCTACCTAATCAATGTAATAAAATCTGATGCACTGATCCTAACACATTTTGATAGCAATTTAATGCTTTAGAACTCTGAATGTATAAATTACATTTTGTACAACATCGAGGTTTTGGCTTTTCGATTTTCTTGCACTCATTTCATCATCAGAAATTTATATAACTAGTTAATATTCCTTTCATAATCAATAACATTTAAAACAACTGTAACTCAAAAATAAATTTTGAGAATGATTTTGGCAATCATTTGTTGCACATTTTGATAGCAATTTAATGCTTTAAAACTCTGAATCTATAAATTACATTGTGTAAAACATCAAGGTTTTGGCTTTTGGATTTTCTTACACTCATTTCATCATCAGATACTTATATAACTAGTTAATATTCCTTTCATAATCAATAACATTTAAAACAACTGTAACTCGAAAATAAATTTTGAGGATGATTTTGGCAATCATTTGTTGTCGTTCGATCTAGAACTATGTCAAGTGATAGGTCCAATGAAATCAACTTTTTTCTCAACCAATTGTGCTATGCTAAGCTTGATCTACCTCTCCCTCCTCCACCTTCTTCAACTAGATTCACATCATTTCTTAGCATTCGGAGTTCACTTAAGAATAGAGAAACTCTATCATCTAGTCATATTTCCTTAATTTATTATCAATTGATTGTGCCATCTCCACTTGGTGAATATTTTATTTCATATACCTTTGAAGCCAAAGGTGTCAGCATGTGAAGGTGGACAATGTGCTCCAGGGAATTTGGTATTATACCTATTCTAATATGGCCATACATCTGCCGTCATAACATCCTCATTCTGCTACAACCATGTTATCTAACCAATTTATACCATGTTCACTTGGCCCCCATTTTCTAAAATTCATTTTCAATCACTCATTTCACGGGTCTCACAACTTTTATCAATTTTTCAACCACTTATTTTAAAAGCTTTTATCAAAATCTACTAAAAATCTAGTTTTTAGCTAAACCAAAAAACGGCTTAATTTATTCTCAGTTTGAGCCACCTCCACTTGGTGGTGTACATTGTAATTCATAATTTCTGTCGAATCTATCATAACATCATTATTTTTGCTACAATCGAGTCATCTAATTTGTTGTGATGAAATTAACTGTGCATATAAACTATTGAGAGCTGATCATGTTTAATGAAACAAGAACATTTTTCTTTTATTATTATGTTCAAGCATTCCTTTTCAAACTGTTCCAAATTCTTCATTACAATACTCCAGCTTTCCCTGCAATTGTTGGCATATCTGGGAAGTGGGAACTTTATCATCTTTCCCTGTGATTTTTCACACTCGCTGGAAAAGTTGTGTTTTCCGACAAAATGTTAGGAGTAAAGGGCATAAAAGCTTTCTCATTTGACCACGTAAAGAACATGACTAAAATCGCAATCAGAAATATCATTATAAACACTTGTTGCTCGTGCATAATTCTGAAATCTGAAATGTTAAAGGAAAAGTCCATAGGATAAGAAATCGAAGTAACCAACTATAATCTACACGTGTGTTATTTCTATGGACAATATATTATTTCTTCATCCCAAAGACTTCCCTTTCCCAAACACCATATTACACACTAATATCATCACTAAAATTTCCAGAAAAAATAAATGTCTTCATAGTTTCAAATTGGCCCTGCGAAGGATCACATAGAGTGTGTAAAGAGAAGGAACATAGTTATATGTAGGGGAATATATCCTTGTGAGAAGTCGTGTACTAAGTTCCATCAGCTTATACTGGCCCTAAGTTTAATCATATGTTTGTCACATTCGTATCTTAAATGTTATCTGTAGGCGAACCAAATTAAGGAAAGGGTCTTAAATGCTGATAGGAGCTTCCAACGGCTAGAAAGAAATAAACTCGCTCGGTCCACCATGAATGTAAAGTGTTTCAAGAATAACTTTTGTCACAAACAATTATCTGGATCATCAATCTTAAAAAGGCATATGCAGAATATTGTTAATGATGTTCAAGGTAAGAAGTTTAATTCTAAAATAAGATTCTCACCTCTGCATTGTGTCTCTGCATCAGCAAGATCACTTCAGTCCTAGCATTGGCAAAACGCCACTGGAGGTGCCGATTATACAGAAGCCTCAAAAAGTGTGCATCAGCAATATGGTTTTTACCTACTTTCCCTCTCCGAACATCAACAGAAAAACTAAGAACTGATGGTGTCTCGTTGAAGTTATTAGTAATGGTGCTAACAGCATTTCTGACACGAGACGGACTAATTCCCCGGGATGGGGATGATCCCACAGGTGTCATAAGCTTGCTTGGAGATGCAGGTCTAATACCTCCACGAATAGGGGATGACAACGGACCATCACTTGCATACTTTTTCAACTTTGGAGGCACAATTAGTTTTGAACTGGGATTTGTTGATAAAGGAGAGCCTGGATCCTGCAACCTCCTCAACCGACTATTGGTTTCTTGCCAAAACCTAGCCGAATTAACAATTCCACGGGGACCACTTCTTCCACGGAAATCTCCTCCACTTTCTTGAACTCCAGATGTACTACCAGAAGAGACACTGTCTGAATCAGATGCAGTGAGATCAGATGGTACAGATGACTCGTTATTAGCCAAATTCCTATCTATAACTTGTTGAGCTGTCTTTAAAAGATCTGAATAGCCCAAATCAAGATTCAACCTGCCATCAAGTGAAGCCCTCCTCTCATCAATCATAGATTGTTGTAATGCTCGAACCACATTTCCAGATCCAATGAGCGTACTCCTCTCTAAACCACCGCCACTACAATTCAAACTCCTCGACAATGGATTCACCAGCCGGTTCTTTGTCGGCCACCTATGCTGATCAACATTCTCAGAATTCTCTACTTGATCTCCTCCCCTCTCAGCCTTTCCTCTCAATGGAGTAGCACTCCTCTCCGGAGTACCCTTCCTCACACTACTCAAATTAG
>CAIGRL010070179.1:0-10279 GCA_903798325.1 Fraxinus xanthoxyloides | reverse complement strand
AAAAAAAAAAAAAAAAGGTGTGGAAAAGCATCAAAAAAAAGGGAAGGTGTTATTTCAAGCCGGGGAAACTCATTATAGAGTCTATGAGCATTAGATATCGGAATTCTCAAAGCACTGGTGGATTCCAATCAAAAACTCCAGAAATATGTGTATCCCCTTGTCCAGGTAAGACAGAGCCTGGGTATGACATTTTCATAGGGGCTGTAAGCGTGTTACAACATCATGCAGATGAAATCTGAATGTCCATTAAAAATAACACCAAAACTTGTTAAAAATTTATTTTCTCAACCTTGTTTAAAAAAGGATTAAAGAATAAAGTAAGGAGACTGGCGCCTTTAAGAAGGTAGCCTGGAGATTGAAACCTCACTAGAGCCCGGTGATCCAGGATTAGGACTTGAAAACCACCCCCACCCCAAAATAATATAAAAAACAAAGGAAGAAATAACGCTGGTTTTCAAGTGAGAACCACTTACATGGATGGCAAAGGTTTGAAAAACCGAAGGTCCCATATATCTTGGGAAACAATACATGCATCTGCTGTATCCTGAAAGACATATCAAAGAGGTCAAGAAAATTGAAATAAACATTCTTATGTCAAGGCATTCTCTAACAGAAGAACAATTTATCAAAACAAATGAAGTAACTCCACAATGCAGATATTAGTGATCTTACGCTTAACAACATGTTACAAAGGAGCATCAAAGAAGCATCAACCTGCAATAAACAGAAGCACAAAAAAGAAAATAATGACGAAAATTTTACATCATTTTAGAAATTATGAAAACTACCTTTAAAAATGCATTAATGATGGTATATTATTTGATACTTCGAAGGATTAGCTACGGATTTCAGTTATACACTTGACTTCCACGTGTACATGGTGCCAAGAGTAAAAACAGAGATATAACTACTTCAATTGTACCACTCAAAAACACTCCACTTTTTTCTCAAAACACTTGAAAACTCCACAAAAGGAGCTTGGAGAAGCGCTTACAGCAGTATCACCGGTGATGGCAACAGTAACTAGCAAAGAAACTCAATATCAAAATCAAAACTCTACCATTTCGGATGGTAACATTAATCCATGTGGAGTTTGATCGCATTTTCTATCTCTATATCTCCCTGAGAAAGGTGTTTCTACAGTTTTGGAGTAAAACTGATAGTTTCGGATTGTTTTAAGTTGAAATTGTCTGTTGTTGGATGAAAACTAATCCTAGTGCTCCTACGATATAGAAAAAATTAACCATGACGAAGATGATAAAAGTTTTGCCCTATACCATAAGTCAGCAGAGGAAGAAATATATTATGTACAATGCATAGTAAACTAAAAATCTGAGAATGACATTTCTACTTGCAAGACAATATTTGGATATGTTAAATATAATAGCTCAATTATGTTCAGACAGTTTCTTTAGTTTATAAATTCTATTTTGATGCGTGTGAAAAGTGATAGACAACGCCGAAGATGGCCAATATACTACACCAGTAAAAGTCCTTCAGTGCAACACTTACAATTGAGGGGACATTACTGAAAGTAGGCAAACCGCGCACGAGACAGCTCCATATTATATGCCAACATTTGTCAGCCTGCAAAAGCTCGTCAAGAGTCAAATCGTATTGAGAGGAAAAGGTGAGCTAACAAAACATGGAAGCCACACACAAATTGCACATACATCCAACAGTCAGAGCATTATGTTGAATTGCAACTTCATATTTAGTGTAAGATAAAAAAAAAATTAATAATAATAATAATGGAAACCCCACAAACAGCACATACAACATCAACTGATCAGAGCATTATATTGAATTTCGACTTGTTAGTTAGTCTTTGCTTGCTAACTAGTCCTATTTTTTAGCTAAGCAATAAGGATATTTTAATCTGAAATAAAGAATATCTTTCTTGTAGTTAAAGTATTTGCCAAATCACTAAATGCAGGATCAGTGAGTTTGCACATAAAATTTCTATAGGCTATATTCTATTAAATAATTGTCTTTCCTTTTTTCGGGAAAAAGTAATTATGGCATCCACATCCTTAAAAAAATTCATTCATTTAATACTCATTTTCAACCACACGATCTTCAATAAAATAATATTACACGCAAATTCAAAACTTTTTCTTTTATTTTTTTTAACCACATTTTCCATCATATCACTATTTAAAATGCATTTTTTCCTTAAGAATATGCATCAAACAGGGACTATATTGATAGAGGGGAAAGATTCGATGGCTTAAAACTAGGGAAATTTAAAAAATACACCAGGAAAAGATACAATGATTTAAGAATAGTGAAATTTACAAAATACACCCTGCATTTAGGGTGTCTACAATTTGCAATGCAAATTTACAATTTACCAGCTACATTTTGCTCAAATATTACATTATGCTACATTTTACACTGTTTTGTTTAAATATTTTATTATTCTTTAAAATTTTAATTACTGAAAGCTAACGTTTTGAAAATCTTTTTTGTGCTACAAAATTTATTGTCTTTATCTTCTTTAAGCAATAACCTGCAGAAATAAAAAAATAATTTTAATAAATTAATAATGTGTTGAAAAATATAGAAAAAACTTCAGTTAGTTTTTTCAAGCATTATAAAATAGAGAACTGAAATTCTTAGTTGTCCATCGTCTAATGTACAAGTTTTGTTCCATGAATTTAAAAAAAAAAAAAATTAAGTAAAAATGTATATGATTTCATTTTTATTTCTAAATTAAAATTATTTTTTTATGCATTTTAAGTTGAGAATGTTAGCTTTATACTATTTTGCAAATTCAATTTTTTTCCATAATTTTTTTTTTTTTTATTTTGTTAAATGAAAAAACTTCAAGAAGAGAGGATAAATATACATATTGTTTCACCAAAAGTAAAAACATGGGTAAAAAATGATTATAAAAATGTCATATTTAATTTAGTTAAGATAATGACTACAAAATGTTAATTTATGGAAAATATAGATGCAAGAGACACAGAAATTTGTTGAGGTTTAGATGTCCACAATTACAAAAAAAAATTGCCATTTTCATTTGACCAATGAAAATAGGAAGAAAATATATTAATAGAACTTAAATCCATTTAGTTGCCTGAAAAAAATTGGTTCAAATTACCTCATTCATGGTAGAAGATGACTTTCGTACAGTTTCCACACTTGTATCAGGAAATAGCAGCAACGGAGTAAGTCCCTGAAGACTCCTTCAGATCAAATGTAAGTCAAAGTCAAGCTGAAGAATTCAGAAAGAACCTAGGACTACACACATCAACCACCAAGTGTTTGGACAGGCACCTTCATATGCACTCCAATGTATGTATAAGTAAATCTGAAATATACACAAAGAACCTAGAATGCCTATGTGCATCAAGTACCAAGAGTTTGGACAGAAATACAAGTTGAGGGTGAAGGTTGGGTTGGGAAAAAGGAGATTGAGGACAGCGGTTATGCATCATATCATGCCAGCTCCAGCACAGTAGCATTGACTGAACATTATTTTCTAAATTACAACCAGCTTACCGCAAAGTCCACAGTAGACCGTCATAAGCATGCTCCATATTTGCATCATTAATTATTCTGTAATGGAGAATGCCCCAGTGAGTCCCAAAAATCAAAATTTTATGCATGGACTCCAAAAATGGAGTGTGGAGAGTAAGGTTTCATACAAGGAGAAGCATCAAATTGTGCACAAGCAAGCAAGCATTTATAGCCGCACAACTGGATGCCTCTCCTTTGAAGCGAAAGGAGTAGAGATAGAACAAAGAAACGAGAATTGGATGAGGATATGAGGACTGTACATGTATAGCCAAATGAATGCTATACTTTCAAGCCAACCGAAAAGAGTATTCAATAAAGATAGATTTTGACTGCTAGACCATTGAAATTTATGAGAGCTAAGAATCTCAAAAATAAGTAATCAGAGAGAGAGAAGTTCCTGAGAGAGGGAGATAGAGGAATGATAATGTTGTAAAAGAAAAGGTAGAGGGACAATAATGTCATTAAAGAAAAGTATGGGTTATGAGAGCTAAGCATCTCAAAAATAAGTAATCAGACAAAAAGAGAAGTTCCAGAGAGAGAGAGAGAGAGAGAGAGAGGGATGATAATGTTGTAAAAGAAAAGGTAGAGGGACTACAATGTTGTAAAAGCAAAGTATTGTCAGTTTGTCATTGATGGAGAAAAAATACAGCTATTACTTTAGATGCCTGCAAGGACACAATCAAACTTCTATCATAAAGCTTATAAGATTACCTTTCAAAGTTTGCAGATATGCTTTCAAACCAACAGAATAAGAGACCTTTCTTGATGCCAGTAGAGAATTTGCGGATAAGAAAGAAAAAAGCAGCATGCCTGTCACACAAGTTTCGTATAACCCAAAAGTGACCATAAGAAACAACAACTTCAATGCATATGCATACATAAAATAGTATACCGAGTGATTCTATTGTTTGCACGTAATTCATATTCCAAACATCCTTCTTGCTTATATCCTCTTTTTTAGAAGGCTATTAAATTGAAGGAATAAAATTTCTGGAACTAGTAAAAGGGAATTGTGGGCAAGTATGTGCAAAGTCTACATCCCATTCAACCACTATATACAGAAAGAGATTAAATTAAGATATCATGTAGTATAGCCTGAGTGGGTTTTCAGGCCCCACCAAGGAAGGTTGATGGATAATTCAAGTATGTATTAGTTGAGAAACAAAATACTTCTTTTTCAACCTACCATGACCATTTCCCTTCCATGAGCCTATCTTTAATCTGGACGACAACATGCTCCCGTCTGGCTCTTTTTTCAGCCGTCCGTGTTTTCGGTGCATTAGTGCATGCCTGAGAAGTGAATCAAATGAGCCAATTACCATAATCCCACATCTTTAACTTCGACACTTATGTTCCTATTTCCTCGATAAAAATGGAAACTCCAGATTGCATCGTGTATGTATGCTAATATTTATACAGGTCTCAAGGAAACTTTAAAAAAGTAAGGAATTATATAGAGTACACATAGGATATTCAACCATATAATCTAGGAAGCACCGACACAGACACGAGCATTGAATACAAAACAACATGAACACGCTGATATGCAATTTTTTACAAAAGCACCAACATGATACGTCCCGGACACTCAAAATAATATTATTTTTTAAAAAAATTTCATTTTTTATAGAGTAAAGTAATTTTTTTTATGTTGACAATGTATCTCTCATCAGCACATCTACAATATCTATCAAAAATATCTACAATATATCTCCTGGAGTGTCGACAACAAATTGGCAACATGGTCATGGTAAAAAACCAAAAAATAATTTGAACGAGCCACTTGACATTTTCAACACATGTTAGCAATGTGTCGATGTCATGTCAATGTACGACGAGATGTATCTCCCAGCCATATGTCAACGACGTGTCCAATTGAAAAAATAAAAAATAATTTGGACATGCCACATGTGTTGGCAACATATCGACATCTGACACAATGTATCGCCCGATATGTCAGCAATGTGTCAACAATGTGTAGGTGACTGACACATGTTGGACACTGACACACTATTGCAGTGCCAAGAGGGTGTCAATGCATCCTAGCATATAATATGACAATCGAAAATTCAATTTTCTCAACAATGTAGAGAACTGCACATCATTTGCTATTTGTTTTTGCTTATTTAAGACGTGCCACATGGCATTTGAAAGACAAGCAACTGCAAACATGTAGTAAAGAGGGCTACAGAGCATCAACTATGAGAATAGGAAGCAAGCTAAGTTTCTATAGCGAGTACCCGGCGAAATACAAAGGCTGAAAGCTCCAATAAGCTGTACTGTGAGCTTGTTAAGATCCCACATTTGTCGTCCCTGGCTGCATCACTCCTAAATGCAAAATCGCCGACATAAGAGAAGTGGAAAGCATTCCAAATACCCCAAGCATGCAACATAAAATCATACTAACCGGGGAAAATTTGTGCTGGCAGTACTCATCTGATCTAGCTCCTTGCCTAGTACGTCCAGAAGTTGTTCTAGTAAAGCTGTTCCATCATCCGCGCCCCTAGTTAAGCTTAATTGCAATTTCGCATATAGAACAAGTGAATCCTATAATAAAAAGGTAAAAATTAGGAGATGTAGCATTTCAATTCAAATCTAAGAAATTGTCCAGGCAATAATTTTCTGTTGCATACTTTTAGACTCCGGTCATGAGTTGTGACCCAGCAACGGAAGACAAATTGGTGCACAGCTTCATGGATTTCCAGGGATTTACGACCTAAATTTGGTCCATCCTTTATCAAATATATATTGATGCACTCAATAAGCTTGCGTGAAATCTTTCCCTCATCCCTAACACGCAACGGAAAAAGTGATCATTTGATTTTAAGTCATAAAAGCACTGTAAACTGCTAAAAAAGGCAAGAAAGATAGAAATGAAAAGAATAATACGAGGAGATTATTCAGTGTCTTACCTAACATTAGAAAAAATTCCAATAAAACCCTTCACAATGTCTTCCCTGAGATCATCAGGAATATCTCCAGGAGGATTTTCTAGAAGTGAATGAAGTGTAAGAGTGAAGCGGAAGACATCCTCTTTGGGGGTTAATTGACTGATGTTTTCTGTGCTTAAGCTTGTTTCTACCTTTTCCATGTACAGAAGTACAAGATCTATGCATATCGAAGGACAAGCAAATTTCTTGGCGTTATAAATATTTTTTCAAGGGGATTTTATATGCTAATAATTAGGGAAGAAGAAGGTATACTCACTAGAATAAACGCGTTTCCGTATATGAAATCGATAATATCTAACTGCTAAAAGATGCCGGAGGATAACACCATACTCAGACTGAAAGATTGGAACGTCCCTTAGGACATCCCACACGTGACTGAAGAGTAGTTTAGCCACAGGTAACAAAAGAAACTTTTTCCCTGCAAGGGGATAGAAAATGACATGAAACGGAGTCGTTGCTTCTATTGAAAAAGTTTATATGATAATTATACTTTAGTGGCACGGATATATATGTATGTATACTTATTTACTCTAAACAAATAAATCAAAAAATCGAGGTCAAACCTCAACTTACACTCTACCAGTACGTGTAAGTATGTTAAGGAACTCACACCCAAGAAAAATAGGCTTTAGCAAGGTCTTTCTCGCATCGTCCTAGACCAATAAATTCACAGACTAACCATTGATATTAGTTTTATCATGTGATGAATTCAAAAGCAGCAGTTATGGTGTGCGACCTGTCACACTATATAGTAAGCTCGTGATTCACACTCAAGTTATTTAATAGCAATGATCCATCAGAAGTCCAGTATAATGAGAGACAAAGCAACCCAAAATAGAGGCGGCAAGCCTATGACACTATTTAATATGAAAAGAGTTCATCCATCCTGAACCCATTTAGCCCATGTTTGAGCTCCATTTTAATTTAATGCATTTTTCTCTTTCTTCATTTTTAACCACGCATTTTTCAATAAAATAATATTAAACGTAAACCAAAAACTTTTCCTTACTTTTTAACCACACATTCTCCAAAAAAAAAAAAATTACTATTTCAAAATACATTTTTTCCAAAACCTCATTAAAATGGAACCCAAACAAGGGCTTAATTGGGAGGCTATAAATGGAATAACATACAACTGTTCATCTTTTCCTTCAAGGTTAGGTTTCCTCTATAATATTTGTACTTCTTCACTTCATTAAAAAGAGAGAGAAGAAAATTGTTGCTTATACTCACTAGGATAGAATTACTGAGGGAACCTTCACCAATCTACGGATTAGAATGCTTCTCGTAAACAAGGTGTGATCTTAAATTCAAAAAAATATTTCCCAGCTCAATAACATTTAGCATTTCACAATGAGTTTGTTGCACGAGATGGCCCTATATGAGTTAGAACAGATAGAAATCCCAGAAAATTCAATTTTGCATTAGATGAGTGTAGACTGCCTGGTGTCTATATCACATGAAACAGTAAACTCAGGGGCCAGCTAAATTATGGCAAGAAGCATAATAACAATAGGCAAAAGACATATAAACAACTTTGCTCATCAGCATCTGTAGTTATTTTGGGGTTGCTGACCCCTCGTCCTTATTTTATCATTTCCAACAAAATTTAGGGAGTGTTTGGCAAAGCTTCTGATAAAAGTTTTAGCAAATTTTGATAAAATTTGATGAAATGTATGGTGCAAAAGTAGATAAAAGTTGTGGATCATACGAGATGTATGGTTAAAATTAATTGTTGACTTTGACCCCAACTTTTTAAGCTTTCCAAACAAGAGTCTAATTTTCAACCATCACGTCGAGGTTCATTCAAATTTAAAAACAGTTAACCATCTTGTTCATAAAAATTTGACCAGAAAAATTGTAAACATTTAACAAATGCTACTTTTATGCATCATATATACAATAATTTCAAATACTGACCAGCAAATCTATCGTCCTCAGCCCGTTGTACAACGATCCGTAGAGTCTTTCCCAAACTTAACTTGGGCAATCTCTTCTTGCTCGAGGATATTTCCAGGGATACGCATTGTATTAGCAATTTGACAAGAAAAGGCCATGTCTCAGCTGCACGAATAAATAGTCAATAATTGGGCCCTCAAATTTATCCCAACAAATAAAAAACCTGATAATACTGAAATTAAACCGAGACCGTGACATATGCTTACAATTTGGAATTTCATTAGGTTTAAGCATCGCAGTCTTCTCGGACAAATACTTACAAAATCCAAGAGATCGTTCGCCTTCTAGCCATGTATTCAATAATTTAATCCCTTCCTACAATCACAATTCAACAAATATAAAAATGTTATACATTTAATTTAGATTTTACAATTCTATTTTTGGTTTGAATAATTTAATATTAAAAATTAAGAAAATATTGACATGTAAGAGTGAACAACGATGTCCTGCTCGAAAGATTTTGTGTAGATTTTCTCCTTACTTTTCCAGTTAATTTAGGAAACACTAAAATACCAAGGTGTAAAAATAAGAGTTACTTTTCTGCTTATTTTTCCAAATTATTTCAGAGAATAGAGCAATCATGATGGGTAGCAATAATCTACTTTTGACTTATTTCTAAAAAAAATTACATTTCTACTTATTTTACTATTACAAGAAAAAAAAAAAAAGGGAAAAAAATTGAAATGTAACCAGAAACGAATTACAGCTTCCAACGCTGACAGAACATAGAAGAGAAAATAGTTCATCCAAATCAGTTGACACCTACACGCACGCACACATTACAATTGTCTATTTCTGCTTAAATAACACAAAATATATCAATTGGTACTGTTTCTCACAGATATTTATTGAAAAATCATTTTAAAATTAAAACAAAATCAGAATTCACTTATCAGTTATCATAAACATTAAAACATTTCATGATTTTTATATAAACTGTTTTGGGAATTTTTTATACTTCGCGAAGTTTGGCTTTATCTGATGACAGTTTGTTGACGATCTCCTGAACATCTCGTGCAGTAACTCTGGTCGTCATTTCCGCAACTTCAACAACCGTTGGCTCCGATTCTTGGACATGAAATCAATGGCATATCGGTGCTCAGAAATCTAACGCCGTTCAAAAAGCAGGGAGAAGTGGCGGGAGAATGCGAGAATTGGTTCAGGTGAGGGTTTACAGACAGTGAAGGGCTTTTTGTAGAAAAAATGGAGATGCGAGCATAAGCGTGTTTTCTGGGTTTGGACTGTTGTGAGCGCGCGTCCACAGTCATCAGGGGACAAAAAGTGACGTTCTTTTTCTAATTTCTATCGAGAAATGCTACGCTTACACACTTGACATACAATTTGGTACACAACTCCCTCACATAAGTCTTCACGCAGCACATGTGAGAGGATTGTGTACCAAGTGTGTACAAGTAACAAATTTGATTTCTATTACTATTCCAAGTGAAATTGACATGACAAAATGGTCAATGTTAAAAAAGTGATAACGCCTCTATTTAGTACAATTTTTTAAAAATTCATTTTTTCTAAATTCATTTTCAATCACACATCTCCGCACATGAACTCGTAACTTTTTTCTACTTTAACACTACACATTCTTCAAAAAATTAGGTCATGTTCTCTTTGCCGTTTTCAGGTCGTTTTCTATTTTCAGTTTTCCAAAACAGTGAAAACGCGTTCTCTTTCCTATTTTCGAAAACGTATTTTCGAAAACAAAAAAAAAAAATTGTATTTAAAACAAAAAAAGACATTTTTCACGTTTTGGCTGTTTTGTTTACAAAACCCTCAAAATTCAAAAAACACGTAAAAAGCTCAAAAAAAATTTTCCTTACCTATTCAAC
>CAIGRL010070172.1:0-21204 GCA_903798325.1 Fraxinus xanthoxyloides | reverse complement strand
ATATTTTTTTTAAAAAATTCAGTTTAATTCCGCAAACTAGTTAAGAAATTCGCGTTTAAAGAGAATAACGTAGCAATCCGGGTTCACAGAACTCGGGGTGTTACAGAAGGTATATCTGGGATTGAAGATGTTAGATACAATGCTAGATTGGTGACAAAAGGCTACAGTCAGTTTTCGGGTATTGATTTCACATATGTGTTCTCACTAGTTGTGAAGCATAGTTCTATTCGAACTTTACTTGAAGTGGTGGCTAAGAATGACTTGGAGCTTGAGCAAATGGATGTCAAGAAAACATTCTTATATGGAGAACTTGAGGAAAGCATCTACATGCTATAACTAGAGGGATTCATAGCTTCAGGGAAGGAAGACTATGTGTGCTTATTGAAGAAGTCCTTGTATGGATTGAAGCAATTACCGAGGCAGTGGTATGAAAGATTTGATTCATTCATGGCTACTCATGGTTTTGATAGATGCAATTATGATAGTTGTGTGTACTTCAGAAAAGAAGATGGGGGATCAACTGCTTTTTTGTTGTTATATGTTGATGACTTGCTCATAGCAGCAAAGGATAAAATAGAGGTCGAAAAAATAAAATTACAACTCGGCAAGGAGTTTGATATGGGATTACTAGCACGACCCCACAAGTCTAAATGCACATACTTAAAGTATACCTTTAGTTTTGTAAATACCCCTGGTCAAATATATTTTATGATACTTAAACAAGCACACATTGATCACAGAATGATAAATTAAAGACATAATTATTACCAAATACACATTTTTCATTAAGAAGTTTAAGCCCCTTGATACCCACACGTGCAAGTCAATTATGTCATTTTTGTGTATGATCGGCCTTGGTAGAAGAGATAGATGAATCTAAACCTCATATCATTTCTTCTAGTTCTCTTATTGGAAACAAGTGCACCTTTAATTATTTTCAAAAGTCTATTTTCAATATTACTATTGAAGTCAGCTTTCTCAAGTCTTCTTACTGAAATTAAATTTCTACATAGTTCAGGAATTTATCTAACATCTTTTAAAGTATAAACAAACTGGTGTCAAACTTCAAAGTAATATTACTAATCCCAACAACAATATAAGTAAAATTGTCACACATCAAACATATTCACCATTAGATTCATGCAAGTTTTCAAACCAATTCTTTTCAGATGTCACATGAAAATATGCATCAAAATCAAGTATCCATACATGCAAATAGGAATTAACAGTTAGATTCAATTCATCATTATAAGCAACAAGACTCGTCATCATATAAACTTCACCATCATCAACATTGGAACCAAAAGACAACACATTTAGGTCAACTTTCTCTTTACCCTTTAGCTTACCCTTCTCTTTACAACAATATTTTAAAAAATGACCCATGTTCGCACAACCATATCATTTCTTAAACTCGATCCTAGATGTCGATCTAGATCTTCCATTGCCCTTCCATTACTACTTGATCCACACTACTTTAGAATCCTTCATAACTGTTTTGCCTAAACTAGGTTCTACCATTCACAATGTGAATCTCATCGCCTTTCTCATTGTATTTTTCAGTTTTAATCTCCATCTCTTCACTTCTAAGAAAATCAATGACAATTTTAGGTGTCAAGGTGTCCCTGTCCCACTACACCAAAAATGATATTTGCAACAAACATGTTTAATCAATTAATCACCAAAGGCTTTTCGAGCTCAGTTTAAATCCAACAATGAAACACCTTAAGAAACTGACCCAAATCCTATTGTTATTCCCCAACTTTGGTTGCTCTTTGATGTACCCACAAAGGAACAAATGATGAATTTATTATTTGCAGCCAAGCAGTCAGCTATGAAGGCAGTAAAGAAGAAGAGAAACTGTGAAAGCAACTCACAGAGAAAAGAAGCAACTGTTTTTCATCTCAAGGAGGGAGAAAAATAATATATGCATACAACCAAGCAAAGGAGCTCATATATATAGGTTTATATTAGGTATAACCCAAAACCAATAAGTAGGTCAACAATACCGCCATCACATGTATCACACCCAAGCGCGTCTCTACCTGCAATCAAGGATCTGCCCTCCGTTCGTCCAGAAGGTTTGTGGTTTTGTCAGAATCGTGGTTTAAAGTTCTCGTTTTGGAAGATTTTTTGGACAGCAGATTTTTGTTGATTTTGGATGGATTTCAAATCGATCTAGAGTGGGAATCAACATTCGTATGGCTCCGATATCGGATTGTAGTGGAATATTTAATCACCAAAGGCTTTTCGAGCTCAGTTTAAATCCAAAATCAAACACCTCAAGAAATCGACCGAAATCTTATAGTTATTCCTCAACTTTGGTTGCTCTTTGATGTACTGACAAAGGACACAAGGATGGAGGTAACCAAGCAATCAGCCACGAAGGTAGTAGAAAATAAGAGAAACGGCGGAAGCGAATCACAGAAAAAGAGGTAGCTATTTTTTTATCTCAAGAAAGGAGCAAAATAATACACAAAAAAAATCAAGCAAAGGGACCCATATATAGGTTATATTAGGTATAGTAATGGGCATAGCCCAAAACCAATAAATGGGTCAACAATAACAAGCCACCCAATAAGTGTGGGAACGGGTCATGAACATCTCTAATTAATTAGATTGCTTCCAATGGCCACAAATAGTTTTAGGCTTGAGTCGTTTCATTGAGGTGTCGATTTTTTCAGTCATTTGATCGATGAGTAAATTATACCATTTAACATCATTGCCCAGAAGGTCGATCAACAACAATTTGCCCAACATTATGGTTGTTGTACTAACTTAGAAGCAGAGTTGAATGCTCTTGTAATGGGACTGATAATGTGGAGAAAGAAAGGGTTTTGGGTAGAGATTGATTGAAGTAGCAGTTAAGTTGATACATAAAGTGCAAAAATGTCCTTCGAATGTTTATTATTCGATTGAGGATATTCAGGATATGAGAAGGAATATGGAACTCAAAATCACTCATGTTTAGAGGCATGGTAATTAAGTAGCTGATTGGCTTGCTAATAGAGGTTATACACAGAACAATTTCAATTTTGAATGGCATTCGATTTTATTGGTGGATATGTGGGTAGTAGCAAACATAAAATTGATGAGATGCGAGGATTGAAGGATCCATGCATTCATAATGGAAGCATTAATGTAGAATATTGTAGGGATAGTAGGAAAATGAGTTTTGATTGTATATTATTTGTTAAAATGAATAGTATAGAATCAACTGTGTAAAGTCGAAAGGAAGAGTTTGTGTTTAGACTCCCTATCCCTATACTTCAAAGGTGTTTTGACCTCAGGACAAGATTTGAAGTCCCCCTATAGTTTTTGTATATAAAGTAAAGGAATAGGAATCCCAATCCCACAGGAAGTTTGGATATGATGGCCTTGAACACATCATCTGAACGGACTGGCTATTCTGAAAGAAAAATAGAGTAGAATCTTTGTAAGGAAATTTTTCTACCCGTGTATATGTTTGTGTATATATACATATATATACAGGAATGATCTACAGAGTATGGGTGCTTAAGTTTATTAACACATACACCACAAGCCTGAGTAAAAAATGAGGCTCCCAAGTAGGCCATTTTGGTATGCTACATTGAAAGCCCGTGGCATGGTTGAGTCATACAAGAGAACTTCAGCCGGCCAAGTTCTGTGAAAGCATTAAACCGCTTGAAGAACCCTTAGATCATCTTAGTTTCCCTAACTTCTTCTGAACCATCGTAAATAGTCTCCATAGTGATTGAACCATTCGATGGAACTCGTGGTGCTTTTCTTACAAAATTGGCTAGAATAATTGACATTTTAAGGCTTGGTACCTGGGGAATTCATGCTGGATTTATGTAAACTCCAGCAGTGAAAAGGAAAACTAGGACATGAGGCTTATTATCTGCCATTTCAGCTTTATCTGTGGGTTTCTTTTTTCTTGTCTTGTTATTACTTATTTTCACTTGGCAATGTAAAATGCAATAATAGTACTCATTGGGAGTTACAAAAAGTTCGGGGCATCAGGTCAATCGGCTAGAGTATTTCAATATCGAAACCACTTGTTATATTTTAGGTACTTTATAAATATAATTAGTCAGTTGTGTATAATTAGTGGAACCAAATTAAAACCCAAATCGTGCGTTCTAATTCATGTTTGATTTTACCTGTAACATTTTAGTTTAAAGATTTATGATTCACAATAAAAATTATTTTTTGAACCACATTAGTTCTGGGAAATAAAAGAAATAAAATATATTACAAAATATAAATTTCAAAACCTTTTTACTCCACTGCAAATATGTCACCAAATATCATCCTATGTCTAGCATAATAGTATTGAATTCCAATTGTTGCTCTACGTGAGGTGCTTCAAGAAGGATTTGTGAATTGGGCAGCGCGTAGAGTGAGGTTAGGAGCAAAGAATTAAAATGATTTGATTTCATTATTCAAATAATAAATTTGATTTGTTAAGAGTACTTGTGCCTTTCAAATTTTCTACTTGTTGGCCCTTGCAAACGTGCTATTTATTAGGCAGGTCATTAAGTCAGGATGAGTAAATTGAAAAAAATAAATAAAAACTTATAAAAACTGACAAATTCAAGATGGATTTTTTTCACTGCTTGCAGCCTTCAGCCTCAAAAGTTTAATTAGTATTGTCTACCATTTATCTGAAGAGATCAATAGAACTCTTTATCTGATGCCCTATAGTGCTAAGATTTTGAATTTTTGTAAACCTGCCTCAGGTAGGCTGTTGATTAAGCTGAATCTCAACTCCATATCCATTTCTTCCCCAGTTCAAAATCTATAAAAGAAAATCATAAACTAAGATCAAATAAATTTATAGTTTCTAAATGAATTTTTTCTACAACTCCATCGTTTGGTTATTTGCTAAATAGATATGTTAGAAACAATTAGATCTTGAGAAATTGTAACTGTGAACAAATTTAAAATGCTTTGCAATGGATTATTTTCGATAAACATGAGTTGATGGGGCAAGACTTGAGAGTATTTCAAAAATTTGAATTGATAGTATTTCCAGTTTTGCCATCTTCATTAATTATTTTTAAACAGTCTATAAAAAGAAATTATTTACTGTGGGATTAGTTCATATAGCCACACTCATGTGCCTCAACATTTAGAAACTCGTCCCAAAACCAAATCCCCAAGACTTGTTCAAGTATAAAATGAGATAAAAGTACAACAATTCAAATGAATTTCTTTCTACAGCTCTTGGTTCTCGTGTTCGAAATAATAAACTATATATAGGTCAAAACAGTGAAGAGAAATAATAAACTATACATAGGTCAACACAGTGAAGAGATAACGAGCTCTACACTTAGTCCTCTGGCTAAACTTTTGGTCATCAAGCAATACTTTCTTTATTTTCTAACATCTCGTAATCAATGTTGTCACTCCGGCTTCTGTAACATCAGGGCAATAACTCATGTTACAAGTTTCCTGTCATGAGCAGTTGGGAGCAAACATAGTCAACCACTACATTTGTTATTTGTGGACACCTTGATATCACCGATTCCTTTAATATCTAGCAGCTTTCACCTACTGCAGTCATTCTCATGTCTCCCAGGTTATGTATAAATGGAGAGTATCACTTCAGTTTTTTCATGAACATCGTGTGATTGCATTCCGTGATGTTAGAAGGATTATCAATCAAGATTGCCCCCATACAGTGCGAGACATCATTGAAAAAGTCCTTGGTGGTAATGCTGCAGAAAGTTCATCTAGAAACTAGATGATGATTCCAGTGAATGCCGCTAGATTTCTTCATCAAATCATATTATGATGCCATTTAATGGTGGATGGTGGCCAAAGTTCAGGATCAAACTAGATGATCATTCCATATAGACGAGTATATATTAATACAATTAGAATGAGAAGTTATGTATGTTGTATCAATTTGTCTCTCCTGCACACATATAGACATAATTTTAGTGAGCTAGCAGTAGTAGTCATTCATTTTCTTTCCTTGTCCATCACCATCCCACCCCTAAAACAAAAGGAACAAATTAAAGAAATAATGAACCAAAAATAAATAAATAAAGTTCCACATTAGAATTGAAGATAGAGGTTATTCTATATTAAAATTATCGGCAACCTAATGCATGAACTCCCATTAGTGCATTAGTTACAAGAATAAACACTTGAGGCATGGATTAAGGTACAGGATGAATCAAATGAGATGCATTAACTAAAAAAAGGGTAATATTATCAGCTCTTTCCAAATTATCAGTGAAACTAGTGGTGAATGATGAGGGTAGAGAAGGTTTGGCCAAGTCTTGAATAAAAAATATAAGTTATTATAAAGAATTTCATTCGTGCACCACAATGAAAAGGATCGCCCTGAAATTACACTGGCAAAAATTTCTGAGAACAACAAACAGTGGAGGTCTCAAAAATATATGGACCAGAAGAGTAAGAGATTGGAGCCACAAAATATGTTAAAAAGCTTGGTTGAACTGAAATTGTTTCACATAGGCCTCAGAATTAGCCAACATCAACACAGACACAATAATCTGCACGGCATATAATCAAAGTTTTCGTAATTCTCATGAATGAGTAAGGAATGAGAGAATATTTATGACAGATAACTTAAGATTTATGTAGGCGACAGGGATTCCATATTTCTTAACGAATAAAGGATGAATAACTTGTCTGTCAATTTCCCCCAGCTGTTTACCGCCAATAACTCTAAAACTAAACAAAAACTTCCAACAGCTTGCGAAGCCTCACCTCTATGTTTCTGACCTCTAGCTTCACAGATATCGAAAGAAGACATCCTTTGGACAAACAATTCAAAAGAGACCACCTTTTGCATGAAGAAAGCAAGCCTCCATCGTGATCGAACTCTGAATATAATGATGAAGTTTCAAGAGATTTGTAGTGAATTGCCACATTTTCCAGTGAGACACCAGAAAGACATGGACATATATAGGTAGCAAGACCAACCAATCCGGTCAAACTTTTGCTACAACAAAAATTCAAATCTTCTATTCGAGGATGATTCTCCTCAATAGCAGCTAGACCTTTATCCCCAACATAGCACTGCTTTAAGAAGAGGGCGAAACAAAATATTAGGCATATCATTTAACATATCCAAGAATCATAATTTAATCATAGATAACTTTTAAACACAATTAACTTATAATTAGTGTTTTTTTATAAAACCCAAATGAAAAACGTGCCTAAGGCTATGTTTAATACAAGGGAGAAATGAGAAGCGACTTTCTATCAAATGTGATTAGACATATGTTTAGTTGAAAGAAATGAAAATTGTACTTTGGATCCAATGTCCATCCCTTTCTAAGCTTCCCGTCCAATCAACCAAGGAAAACTCAATTCCCCTGGTATCTTTCCACTACTCATTATCATTCCATACAAATTGAACAGCTATATATTCCGAAGCAAAAGTGCAAGGAGAAAAGCCCGCTTCATTATCTAAATTCTCATACAATGTGAATCATTATCTAAATTCTCATACAATGCGAATGAACTTCACTGATTTCATGTTTGCTAGTCAATTTTTGGTCCATATCAGATTACTGTTCAAACGAAATTCAGAATAGAAAATACATGCAAAATATGGGCAATCACCTGTAAACCCAAAGATTTTAGCATTTTACATTTCTCATCAATAGATATTAGCCTACAGTTACATAATGGCATAAAATCAACCTTAAACTCAAGTTTCACAAAGTTTAAAATTTCCTAATCATGGGAACAATTTTTTAACTTTACAAAAAAAAAAAAAAAAGGGTAATGCAACTGCTATTATTATTATTATTATTATTATTATGACAATTTTTTACTTTTTTAATGACAAATCTGACAGATCTTAACGGTATGGGAATATTTCGGACAAAATGTTTCAAATAAGGAGATTTCTGCGATTTCCAATAGGTAAGGGGTATATTGTACATGAAAACATATCTAGGACGTTTTCTGCTATTAATCCTCAAATATTTGTAGTGCAACCATTTAAGGCGTTTTTCTATTTATAGTATTGAACATGATCAAACACTAGAATAAACAAGACTTTATTCTCGATTTCAGTTTTAGTACCATTCAATAGTGTACTCTCCAATTTACTAGACATAACATAACAACACATTAAACAGTGTTATGACTCGTAATTCCTGAACCAGAATCCTTTCTTTTGGGCTCAAACACTTTATTAACTTCCATACCATCTTGATTATCAACTGAATCATGTGTCCAATGAGTAGGAAGAACCACGAGGTCAAGCCATATCAAAACTGATAACCTTATCAAAAGAATAATTGATTGTTTTCTTCTCCCTTTCTCTAGTGTTAATACAGATATTGAGAAGAGATAAGTCAACGCAACTGCTGTAATTGCAATCCAAGCGATCACCATCAAAATCCACATAAATATTCTCCTCCTTAAAGGTAAACCACTCATCAACAGTAATATGATGTTGAGTGATGCAATGAGTCCAGTTGTATTAGCAATAAAGAACAATCCATATCCTGCCTGATGATTTTGAGCGAAAACGGATTCTCTGGCCTTATGAGTATCAAATACTGATACGGGATTATCGTGTGAGTTAATCGCGTAATTATCCCACCATACTTTGTTTTTCACCAACAGAAGGAAAAAGATTGAAGAACAAAATAAAAACAAAAAATTAAATACATGATTTTATTATTATTTAAAATTGTAAAAATTAAATAATTAATAAAATGTAAAAAAACGTTATGGACCGACTGTTTAAAAAAAAAATAGTACGGCCAGTCAGCCCAAACTGTTAAAATAGTCGGTTCGGCCAACAGTTACAGTCAGTTGGGCCGACAATTAAAGTCGGCCCAAACTGTTAACCCGACTCTTAAAAAAATAGTTTGGGCTGATAATTAAACCGTCGACTAGGCCAATAGTTAACAATTTAACATTTGATGACAATGTAAGGTTGGAGATCGCCATTTCAGCCATAAAACTTAATTTTCCCTCCCCAAATCATTACTATTACTCAACATCTACCAAATAATCAACAAATAAGCTATTTTAAATCTTAAATTCAAACTATTCCATTCAGAAAAAAAAATCAAAACCATAATCACAACAAAAAAACTAACATTGTTAAACATCACTTCATTGGTGATTGGTTATTGGTGGTTGAGTTGCCGACTGTGAGCTGTGGTTTTGTCGACTAAATCCCGATTGAGATCTTTTTTTCATGTTTTTTCTCTGCTTTCGGTCGTGTGTAAGGGAGAATCAAGGGTATTTTTGGGTTTTTCTCTTAAATTCCCAATTTCTTTATTTTTTAAGTAGTCAAAGGCCAAAGTGGAAACTGGCCGGGTCAACTGGCCATTTTCACTTATTTCCTCCTATTAACTATAATTCTATCAAGAATTATTAGTTCTTCTTGAAGCAGCTTCTTCAAAGAATCCACATTTCCTTTAGTTGCTGTTTCTAAAAGCATATTTTCCAATGTCTCCTCTTCTACCCTGTTGCGAGAACCTCTCAGATTTATCATATTTATAAATGAATCGGATGAAGGTTGTTGTCAATCGGTATCTAAAGAATGCAAATTGCATTTTTCTTTTAATGGTTAAAAAATTCATAGGATACTTTAGAAGACTTCGAACACATCTTCGTATTCTAATGCAATTTTCGGACATATAAATATACATGTTTTAAAAGTCCATCGAATACAGATACGAGATTACCATGTGGTTAACTGTGTAATTATCCCACCATACTCCGCTTGGAAAGTTGACTCCAACTTGCAATTCCATAGTTGCAATAAAAAAGTCCACTACCATTAATGCACTTCGTTTTTTCTCCAACCAATCATCTTTCTGTTTAAACATATATTTCTACTGCTCTTTTTCATATTTGAGGACAGATCTAGGTGTTCAAAGGATAAATTCAAGCCTGGACAAGTTATATTATGATTAATTTGGACTAGTGAATTGTTTTCCGTTGATCCAAATGCTCTAGTACGTTTCAGAGATTCTTCAATTTCTTCGTCCCTCACATCTATTCGACTACGGATCAGAACATCCATTGATGTCATCCCATGAAGATTCAGAAATTTTATTAACTTTCATACCATCTTGATTATCACTTGAATCAGGTGTCCAATGAGTTGGAAGAATCAAGATGCAAAAGCCATATCAAATTGATGATCCAATCTAAAGAATAATTGATTGTTTTCCTCTTCCTTTCTCTTGTGTTAATATAGATATTGAGAAGAGATAAGTCAATGCAACTGCTGTAATTGCAATCCAAATGATCACCGTCAAAGTCCACATAAATATTCTCCTCCTTAAAGGTAAACCACTAATTAACCATAATATGATGTTGAATGATGCAATGAGTCCATTTGTATTAGTAATCAAGAACAATTCATATCCTGTCGGATGATTATGAGCGAAAACGGATTCTCCGGCCTACTGAGTATCAGATACTGATATGGGAATTACCGTGTGAGTTAAATCGTGTAATTATCCAGACATACTTCGTTTTTCTCCAACAAAAGGTAAAGATTGAAGAACAAAATAAAAAAAATTAAATACATATTTTTTTATTATTTAAATTTGTAAAAATTAAGTAAATAATAAAATGTAAAAAAAAGATTTGGGTTGACTGTTAATAAAATAAAAAAAAAAATAGTTTGGCCAGTCGGCACAGACTGTTAAAACAGTCGGCTGAGCCGACAATTAAAGTCGGCCAAAACTGTTAACCCGACTCTCAAAAAAACATTCTGGGCTGACAATTAAACAGTTGGTTGGGCTGACAGTTAACCGTTTAATAGTCAACGATGATGTAAGGCTGGAGATCGCCATTTGAGCCATAAAATTCAATTCTCTCCTTCCCCAAACTACTACTATTACTCAACATCTACCAAATAATCAACGAATAAGCTGTTTTAAATCTTAAATTCAAACTATACATTAAAAAAAGTCAAAACCATAATCACAATGACAAACGAACATTGTTAAAGATCACTTCGTCGGTGATTGTTATTGGGGGTTGGGTTGCCGATTGTGAGCCGTGGTTTCGTCGACTGGATCACGACTGAAATTTTTCTTTTTCTCTCTGTTTTCGATCGTGTGTGAGGGAGAAATGAGGGTATTTTCAGGTTTTGCTCTTAAATTCCCAATTTCCTTTTTTTAAGTATTCAAAGGCCAAAGTGGAAAAATGGTCGGGTAAACTGGCCATTTTCAGTTATTTCCTTCATTAACTATAACTCTATAAAAAATTATTGGATCTTCTTGAAGCAGCTTCTTCGAAGAATTCACATTTCCTTTAGTTGCTACTTCAAAAAACATATTTTACAATGTCTCCATCTCCTACCCTATTGCGAGAACCTCTCAAGATTTATCATATTTATAAATGAATCTGATGAAGGCTGTTGACAATCAGTATTTAAAGACTACAAATTGCATTTTTCTTCTAATGGTTTAGAAATCCATTTTATACTTTAGATTACTTCGAACACTTCTTCGTATTCTAATGCAATTGTCAGACATATAAATATATATGTTTCAAAAGTACATCGGATATTGATATGGGATTACCATGTGAGTTAACTGTGCAATTATCCCGTTATACTCCGCCTGGAGAGTTGACTCCAACTTGAAATTCTATAGTTGCAATCAAAGGAGCCAATACCATTAATGCACTTCGTTTTTTCTCCAACCAATCATCTTTCTGTTTAAACATATAGTTCTACTGCTCTTTTTCATGTTTGAGGACAGATCTAGGTGTTCAAAGGATAAATTCAAGCCTGGACAAGTTATATTATGATAAATTTGGACTAATGAATTGTTTTCCGTTGATCCAAATGCTATAGCACGTTTCAGAGATTCTTCAATTTATTCATCCCTCACATTTGTTCGACTACGGATCAGAACATCCATTGATGTCATCCCATGAAGATTCAGAAATTTTATTAACTTTCATACCATCTTGATTATCACTTGAATCACGTGTCCAATGAGTTGGAAGAATCATGATGCAGAAGCCATATCAAAATTGATGATCCAATCAAAAGAATAATTGATTGTTTTCCTCTTCCTTTCTCTGATGTTAATACAGATATTGAGAAGAGATAAGTCAATGCAACTGCTGTAATTGCAATCCAAGTGATCACCATCAAAATCCACATAAATATTATCTTCCTTAAAGGTAAACCACTCATCAACAATAATATGATGTTGAGTGATGCAATGAGCCTAGTTGTATTAGCAATCAAGAACAGTCCATAACTTGCAGGATGATTATGAGCGAAAACGGATTCTCCGGCCTTGTGAGTAACAGACACTGATACAGGATTACCATGTGAGTTAAATCGTGTAATTGTCCAACCATACTTAGTTTTTTCTCCAACAAAAGGAAAAAGATTGAAGAACAAAATTAAAAAAAAATTAAATACATAAGTTTTTTATTATTTAAGATTGTAAAAATTAAATAATTAATAAAACATATAAAAAGTCTGGGCTGACCATAACAGTCGGCTTAGACTGTTCTGGGCTGACTATTAAAAAAACAAAAAAACAATCTGGCCAGTCGGCCCAAAAGGTTAAAATAGTCAGCTGGGCCGACAGTTAATGTTGGCCAAACTTTTAACTCGTCTATTAAAAAAATAGTATGGCTGGCAATTAAACAGTCGAATGAGCCGACAGTTAGCAGTTTAACAGTCGACAACAACGTAAGGTTCGAGATCGCCATTTCAACCATAAAACTCAGTTCCTCCCAAATCACTTCTGTTACTCAATATCTACCAAATAATTAACAAATAAGCTATATTAAATCTTAAATTCAAACTATAGAATTCAAAAAAAGAAAAAAAATCAAAACCATAATCACACCAAAAAACTAACCTTGTTAAAGATCACTTCGCCGGTGACTACTTATTGGTAGTTAGGTTGCCGACTGTGAGCCGTGGTTTCATCGACTGGATCCCAACTGAGATTTGTTTCTTTTTCTCTCTATTTTCGATCGTGTGTGAGGGAGAAATGAGGGCATTTTTGGGTTTTGCTCCTAAATTCTCAATTTCTGTTTTTTTAAGTAGTCAAAAGCTCAAGTGAAAAAATAGCTGGGTCAACCGGCTATTTCCACTTATTTCCTCCTATTAATTATAACTCTATCAAGAATTATTGGATCTTCTTGAAGCAGCTTCAAAGAATTCACATTTCCTTTGATTGCTGCTTCAAAAAGCATATTTTCCAATGTCTCCATCTCCTACCCTATTGTGAGAACCTCTCAAGATTTATCATATTTATAAATGAATCTGATGAAGGCTGTTCTCAATCAGTATTTAAAGAGTACAAATCGTATTTTTCTTCTAATGGTTAAAAAATCCATTGGATACGTTAGAAGACTTCGAACACTTCTTCATACGCTAATGCATTTATCAGACATAGAAATATATATGTTTCAAAAGTTCATCGGATGCTGATACGGGATTACCATGTGAGTTAACCGTGTAATTATCCTGCCATACTCCACTTTGAGGGTTGACTCTAACTTAAAATTCCATAGTTGCAATCAAAGAAGCCACTACCATTAATGCACTCCGTTTTTTCTCCAACCAATCATCTTTCTATTTAAACAACATTTTTCTACCATTCCTTTTCATGTTTGAGGACAGATCTAGGTGTTCAAATGACAAATTCAAGTTTGGACTAGTTATATAATGATTAATTTGGACTAATGAATTGTTTTCCATTGATCCAAATGCTCCAACACGTTTCAGAGATTCTTCAATTTCTTCATCCCCCACACTTGTTCGACTACGGATTAGAACATCCATTGATGTCATCCCACAAAGATTCTGAGCGTTGACTTCCGTTGTAAACTCCATAAGAAAAAAGTTAACCGTTTGCAGATATTTCAAAATATTTAATATGTGTTTGGTAGACAATATTTTAACATTGTACAAAAGAATATTATAGCTTCTCTTTTGTTTTCGATTCTAAATCCTCCATACCAAAATGGTTAATTCCATTTATAAATATCTGACGCAAAAAGTTCGGTTATTTCTCAAAAATAAAATGAAGAAAGAGAGAGGGATTTGAATTCAAGTATTAAGATAGAGCTATTGACATACCTCAACTTGTTTATCAACTACTACAAAGTGTAAGATAGTGTTTCCATCACTATCTTTACAATTTATGAAATCTTGGTCTCTAATGGAGAATCACCAAGAGCTTTAAGGCCTCAATCTGATAGTATTGCACACACAAATTTAGATGAGCAGTAAGTTCAAACTAGTTTCTTCTCAATAAATGGGAACTTTAAAGATCATTCTGACTTACAAATTGAAGTGTCATTTTTCTCTATTGACACTATCCATCGTATGAGTTAAAAGATGTGCAACTTGATGTTGTGAAGTCTCAAACACGTGTTGATGTGAGCATGGAGCCGAGTATGTGAAATCAAGCCCTGGGAAAGACTCGTTGATTATCGAATGAGGTCCGATGACACATTTGAGGGCAAAGTGGGTGAAAGAATTGATGGAATTGCTTGCTCAAGTTACGGTGGACAAAGTGTCGAAGTTAACAAGTCAAGGAACAAATTTCATGTTGGCCTCAGAAGAAGAAATAAAATGGATCGACTTAGTTCAAGTAGTGAATGAGCAGCGTGGATGAAAATGTGCATAAATTTCAGCTCGACTGTTGGATTTCTATCCACGAGTACATTCCGAAAACGATCCTAAATTCTACACAAGGAAAAAGATGATTTAAAATTAAAGTCATATGATCGCATAGCTTAAAATACCATGCGGCCGCATAGAGGTCAACCCAAAGCAAAACTTTGATTTCAAGTTGTGCCATGCGACCGTATACAAAAACACTATGCATCTGCATGACTATTTTGGGGAGCCAAAATTTCCTTTTTAACCTTATTTGATTATGATTCTATTTTATTTGATATATTTGTAATCTTAGGAGTCTATTTCCGTTTTAACCACCTTAATTAGGGTTTAGTATAAATAAATTTCATTATTTTTATTGTAAGAACACATTATTATTGAGATTATTGAGATGTTATTTATCAAGATCATTCTTGTGGCATTCAAATCAGTCGGGTAAAATTCTCAAATATTTAATCAAAATGGTCAACATTCGTTTACGTTTTGTTGGTTTTTTCAAATCAAATCCAAAACTTTGGTTCTTTGACTTTCTAGGGTTCGATTTCAATTCCGTTGTGGGTTTCGTAGAGTTCACATCAATTGGTATCAGAGTTTAGGCTCCAAAACCAAGGTTATAGCCATTTTCTTTTTTCATTTGAGTCTTTATTTCTCTTTTGTCTTACATTGTTTTATTAAAGTCTTTGATCCGTAATTTCTCCATAAAAAATTCAAAAGTTATTTTTGTGCTCATTTTGTGCCCAAATCAACTTACGTTTTCTTTGTCGGTTTTATAGATGAATTTCAAGTAAAAACAAATTCAGAAAATTCTGTGAAGATTGAAATTCGAAAAAAAGTACTTGTTATTTATTTCCGAATTTATGGCCAATTATGTTACCTCTTGTGTCAAACTCAAGAACTATTTTCTTGAATTCAAACTGCATTCCAATCATCTAGTCAATTCATTTTCTTTCTTGAGTCTTCAAAATTTTCAAGATCTCACTCAAATCCCAATTTGAATTCTACGAAAATAATTCCTGGTTGAATTTGAATTTGTCATTTGAATTATTTGGACGAAAGTATTGAGTGGAAAAAGGTAGAGTGGTGAGCTCAGTAGAGGAAAAAAGCCGAATTGAGTGATACACGAGCACACACTTGTGAGGAAAAAATAAATTTAGATTTAGGCTGTTTGACAGGGATGGATCAACACCAAGTTAAGACAACAACCAAACCAACATGTCGGGTGAGATGATACGTATGTTTGAACCTTTATTTGAAGATGTGTGGGATAGATTGGATAGATAAGACACGGAGCTTGCTAACTTGTGTAGGGGAGTTCGAAATATGTGGAGACAATGTATACGGGAGTCTAGGATGGAGATGCGTGAAGAATATGATTATGGGAGTGATGTGGATGAAGAGA
Organism: Fraxinus xanthoxyloides; assembly: GCA_903798325.1. Classification (NCBI taxonomy): domain Eukaryota; kingdom Viridiplantae; phylum Streptophyta; class Magnoliopsida; order Lamiales; family Oleaceae; genus Fraxinus; species Fraxinus xanthoxyloides. The sequence continues at coordinate 5,185 of CAIGRL010070172.1, read as the reverse complement.
CAGTATCGAGACTGAAATGGATCAGATGAGAAATCGAGGAGCTAGATTTGAACGAAGGGATAGAAACTTGGTTGGAGACGAGGTAGATGGAAATATGGGCAACACAAAAATGTTAATTCTACCGTTCAAAGGAAGGAGTAATTCGAAGACTCACTTGGAGTGGGAGAAAATGTTGAATTGATCTTTGACTGCNAGATTGGATAGATAAGACACGGAGCTTGCTAACTTGTGTAGGGGAGTTCGAAATATGTGGAGACAATGTATACGGGAGTCTAGGATGGAGATGCGTGAAGAATATGATTATGGGAGTGATGTGGATGAAGAGACAGTATCGAGACTGAAATGGATCAGATGAGAAATCGAGGAGCTAGATTTGAACGAAGGGATAGAAACTTGGTTGGAGACGAGGTAGATGGAAATATGGGCAACACAAAAATGTTAATTCTACCGTTCAAAGGAAGGAGTAATTCGAAGACTCACTTGGAGTGGGAGAAAATGTTGAATTGATCTTTGACTGCCACAACTATTAGGAGGAGAAGAAGGTGAAGATAGAAGTCCTTGAATTCATCAACTATGCAATCACTTGGTGGGATCAAGTGATGACCACAAGGAGGAGAAATAGGGAACGACCGATCAATACATAGGAGGACTTGAAATTTATCATACGGAAGAGGTATCATCAAAAAGGTATCATCAAAAACTACAAAGTCTCTACCAAGGATCGAAGAGTGTGGAAGACTATCACAAAGAGATGGAGTTGTTAATGATTAGGGCGGATATGGAGGAGGATAGGGAGGCCACTATGGCTCCAATTTTTGATTGGTTTGAATAAAGATATAGCTAATTTGGTAGAGTTACAACATTATGTAGAGTTGAAGACATGCTACATGTAGACATGAAGTTAGAAAGGGAATTGAAGCGGAAGGGGACAGCTAGGTACTCATCGAGTACTTAGGGTTCAAACTCATCATTGAAACCGAGGTAGGACAATAACAAAGGAGATGTTGTTGTTTCTAGGGGTAGGACTGAGTTGCCGAAGGAGAGGGAATAAAATACTAGCAAGAAAGTGGAATCCTGACCATCAAGGAATCAAGACATAAAATGCTTTTGGTCCTTGGGATTGGGACACATTGTTTTTCAATGTCCAAACAAGAGTGCGATAATTTTGTGGGATAATGGAGAGGTGGTGAGTGATAATGGAGAGGCGGTGAGTGAAAGTAAGAGTGATTATGAAGACATACCAAAATTGAAGTAGACTTGTGATGGAAGCATGATAGAATATGTTGTTGGTGAGCTATTGATCACTAGGCGAGCTATTAACACTCAAGTCAAGGTGGATGACTTGGAGCAACAAAGAGAAAATATTTCCATATATAGTGCCTCATCAATAATAAGGTACGTAGCATGATCATTGGTGTACGTTGTACAAATGTAGCTAGCACTAATCTGGTGGAAAAATTGGGATTAACTATGTTAAAACACCTTAGGCCCTATAAGTTACAGTGGTTGAATGAATATGGGGAAGTTAAGATGAATAGAAGGGTGCTAATAAATTTTTTAATTGGTAGTTATCATGATGAAGTAGTGTGACGTAGTACCTATGCATGCAGGTCATATCTTGTTGGGGAGACCTTAGTAATATGATAGGATGGTGATGCATGATGGGTATAAAAATAGGTACAAATTTGTCAGGGGTGGAAAGTCTATTATACTTGCACAATTAATATTGGCACAAGTGTATGAAGACAAAATCAAACTGAAAAATGAGGAAGAAAGAGACGGGAAGAGTTAGAGAAAAAGAGAGAAAATAGTAAGCAATTGAGTAAGAGAGAAAATAGTGAGGTGACTAAAAGAGAGATGAATAGAGAAGAACCACATGAGAGAAAAGAAGAGTGGTCTTCTGAGAGGAGAGAAAAACCGAAAGCAAATTTCTTTGCAAAAGGGAGTGAACTGAAAAGAGCGTTAGTAGAGAGACAACAAATGATTTTGTTGGTGTACAAGGAGTCACTCCTCAATTTCAAGGAATCTAACCCACCTCTTCCTAGTTTGGCTATTTCTTTATTACAGGATTTCGGAGATATATTTCCAGAGGACGTGCCTAGTGGGTTGCCACCCATTTGAGGCATTGAATACCAATTAACTTCAATCCCGACGCAGTCATTCCAAATCGACCAGCATACTAAAGTAATCCCGAAGAGACAAAGGAATTTCAAAGGCAAGTGAAGGAGTTTATGAGCAAGGATTATGTGAGGAAAAGCATGAGTCCATGTGCTGTGTCAGTCCTACTTGTGCAAAAGAAGGATGTAATTTGGAGAATGTGCATGGATTGCAGGGCAAACAATAACATAACGGTAAAGTATCGTCATCATATTCCTAGATTAGATGATATGTTGGACGAATTATTTGGTGCATGCATATTTAGTAAAATTGATCTTAAGAGTGGTTACCATCAAATTCGAATGAAAGAAGGTGATGAATGGAAAACCACATTTAAAACTAAATATGACTTGTATGAATGGTTGGTCATGCCGTTTGGACTTACTAATGCACCGAACACTTCTATGCGTTTAATGAACTATATTTTGCAAACGTTTATAGGCAAATTTGTTATGGTTTATTTTGTTGACATTCTAATCTACAATAAAGACCTCAATGAACATATTGAACATTTGCGGAGTGTGCTAGTAGTTTTAAGGAAAGAACATATTTTTGCTTACGTTAAAAAGTGCACCTTTTGTATGGAAACATTTGTGTTTCTTGAGTATGTGGTTAGTGCTAAGGTTCATTCTAAGGAAATAGAGGTAGATAAAGAGAAGATAAAAGCTATTAAAGAATGGCTACCACTTAAAAGTATAACCGAGGTAAGAAGTTTTCATTGTTTGGCTAGCTTTTTTAGGTGATTTATAAGGAATTTTAGCACACTTGCCACACAACTTACTGAAGTTGTTAAAAATAGTGTAGGTTTTAAATGGGGCGATGAACAAGAGCATGCATTCAACACTATTAAGGAAATGTTGTGTAAAGCACCAATTTTACCACTACCTAATCTTGACAAAACATTCGAGATTGATGTGATACATTAGGTATAGGGATTGGAGCAGTTTTGATGCAGGATAGGAGGTCGATAGCTTATTTCAGTGAAAATCTAAGTGGAGCATCACTTAACTATCCTACATATGACAAGGAGTTTTGGAGACATGGTAGCTTTACTTATGGCCAAAAGAGTTCATGATTCACACTGATCATGAGTCACTGAAGTATTTACGAAGTCAAGGTAAGCTGAACAAAAGACATGCTAGATGGAGAAATTTAGTGAGACATTTCCCTATATCATCCGGTACAAACATGGAAAGGAAAATGTGGTGGCGGATGCGTTGTCCTGAAGGTACGTGTTTTTTACGTCTTTAAGTGCGAAGTTGCTTGGTTTTGAGTACATTAAGGAAATGTATGAGAATGATTTAGAGTTTTCCAATATATATGAATCATGTAATAAGGGTGCGGTAGATAAATTCTTTAAGCATGAGGGTTGTTTGTTTTAGGACAATAAACTATGTATTTCTAATTGTTCCATGTGTGAATTGTTGGTTAGAGGGTGATTAATGAGTCACTTTTGGGTCGCAAAGGCTTTAGAGATATTAAGGGAACATTTTTATTGGCCTAAAATGAGGATTGATGTAGAACGAATTTGTGATTGATACATAAATTGTAAATAGGCTAAGTCTAAGGTTCTACCCCACGGATTGTATATTTTTTTACCTGTCCCTAGTGAACCCTGGGTTGATATCTCCATGGATATTTTTAGGTTTACCTGGGACTAAAAGGGGTCAAGATTCAATATTTGTAATGGTCGATAGGTTTTTTAAGATGGCACATTTCGTTCCCTGTCATAAAACTGATGATGCTACTAACATAGCTGATTTGTTCTTTAAGGAAATAGTGCGTTTACATGAGATTCCTAAGAGTATAGTGTAGGATAGAGATGTCAAATTTCTTAGTCGCTTTTGGTAGATTTTGTGGGGGTAAGTTGAATACAAAATTGTTGTTTTCTACTACATGTCATCCACAAATCAATAGGCAAATTGAAGTTGTTAATCGGACTATGATTCAATTGTTGCACACTGTGGTTAATAAAAATTTGAAAAGTTGGGAAGAATGTTCACCTTTCATTGAGTTTACATACAATAGGGCTATACATTCTACTACTTCATGTTCACCCATTTGAAAATGTTTAATGATTTAATCCAATAACACCATTAGATTTAATTCCTTTACCTGTGAATGAACGTGGAAGTTTAGGTGGAAAAAAAGAAGGTCGAGATGGTAAAGTCACTACATGAGAAGGTTAGATTGCAAATTGAAAATAAAAACAAACATTATGCATCACGAGAAAACAAGGGCCGGAAGAGCGTTATAATTGAAACCCGTTGATTAAGTTTGGGTACATTTAAGAAATGAGCGCTCCATAGCATAGGAAATCGAAGTTACAACCACGGGGAGATGGACTGTTTCAAGTTCTCGAGAAAATCAGTGATTATGCATAGAAGTTGGATCTTTCTAGTGAGTATAATATTTCGGCTACTTTTAATGTATATGATCTCTTTCTCTTTGATGCAGATACAGATTTGAGGATGAATCCTTTTGAAAAGAGAGGGGATGATGTGAGCACGAAACTGAGTACGTTAAAGTCAAGCCTCGAAAAAGACTCGTTGATTATCCAAAGAGGTCCGATAACACGTTCGAGGGCAAAACGAGTGAAAGAGGCGATGAAATTGCTTTCTCAAGTTTCGGTGGACGAAGTGTCAAGTAAACAAGTTAAGGAAAAAGTTTCCTATTGGGCTCGGAAGAAGAAACCAAATGGATCAACTCGGTTCAAGCATCGAACAAGCAGCGTGTATGAAAATGTGCATAACTTTCAGCTCAGGAATCGGATTTCCATCCATAAGTACATTTCGGAAACGACACAAAATTCTGCACAAGAAAAAAGAGGAGTTAGAATTAAAGCCATGCGACCGCATAGCTTAAAATACCATGCGGTTGCATGGAGGTCAACCGAAAGAAAAACTTTGATTTCAAGTTGTGCTATGCGGCTACTTAGAAAAACACTATGCGGCCGCATGGCTATTTTGGGAACCAAAATTTCCTTTTTACAGAAATTACCTAATTTGATTAGGATTCTATTTTATTT
>CAIGRL010070153.1:0-10078 GCA_903798325.1 Fraxinus xanthoxyloides | reverse complement strand
AAAAGAATCTCTCTATAATGCTTTTGGAAGTGTATATTTTGAATGCAAGAAGATGTAGTATTTATAGCAATGCAACGGGAAAAATCTGTCCTACAGGACACACCGTACCAGACGATCAACTAGCCGTTGTGTCAGAACGGTCAAAAAATTGACCGTTACTGCTATACCAGACGTCCGTTGACCGTTGACTTTTTTTTAGATGTGATATAAGTTCAAGTATCACTTGAAAAAATAGATATTACTTTTGATTAAAAATGTTTAATGCAAGTGATATGAAAATAACTTTGTGCACCAAGTGATTTTTGAGCTATTGTCATTTATTACTAAAGATCAAAGTGTTATACCTTTACATATGATCTCAGAAGCCTAGTTTTTGATCTTGCTTCGAAATTTCTTCATGTTTGGCTGTTAAACTCTTGATCTTGAAAATAACTTTGTGCACCAAGTGATTTTTGAGCTATTGTCATTTATTACTAAAGATCAAAGTGTTATACATTTACATATGATCTCGAAAGCCTAGTCTTTGATCTTGTTTCGAAGTTTCTTTCATTGTTTGACTTTAATGCTTGACTTCGATCTTGACCTTCTTCATAAGCCCGATTTAATGGTCTTGATATTGATCTTTTAAGCTCTCTTCTTGAATGATTTGACTTGAATGCTTAACTTTCACTTTGCTATTCATTTCGATCCGATTTATGATGTATTGATATTGACAATACTCGATAGATTTTAACATCAAACTATCATCACTCAAAATCAATTGTTAGAAACAATATTAATCTTGTTTGTTATAATCAAAACATTGAGGATGAAATCAACCATAGATCAACGCGAAGGTCTTTTCGATTTCCTTGATAAACTACATCTAGTAAGGAGTAAGGTTTTGGTCAAGGTGATACACGATCTCATCCCTATGAAATTGATATCCATTCGCTCTTGCCCCTCGGTAAATCTTTTCCATGGCATCTAAGTGTTGTATCAAACAGTGGTTCGGGTTTCTTTTGTAATTCCTATGTAACCAGTAAAATGATTGTACCTCTCAGTTCGACTAGTTTGACCTTGTCACTCACCATCTATCGAAAAAAAGGAGCGTAATTACTTTTCTTTCCAAAAGAACTTTTCAAAATAATTTTTTTAGAGGGGGAGTACTAATAATTGAAAATTGAAGAGAAAGTGCCAATAATTATCCACAGTTTTTCCTTTGTTTTATACGAAAGTAGTGTTAAAGGAATAAATTATCATTCTAGAAGTTGGAACTTTAAGAAAATGTATTAATAATCATCCACGGTTTTTCCCTTATTTTTACAAAGGAAGTGATAAATGGATGAATTATTGTACGTGGATTCATTATTAATTTTATTCGTGTAATATGTGATTCTACATTATTGCAAACTTAATCTCTAATTGAGCCATTCCCACTAAGCTTAACATGTATTTAAAATCACATAGCTATCATCTATATATCTCATGGTTTCTACATTAGTTTAAAATCTATGATTGAGGTCTTCTACCAATAATATAATATGTATAATAGTAAACACTTATAACATTCAAAATTTCATGTTATTATTGACTTTTATGTGTAACAAGCCTAAATAAAATCGTAAATAATATTCACATTTTATCACGATATTCATGATTTTTATTTCACGTAATAGACATGCTTTCATAAGTGTTAGATGACATGAATACTTAAAGTGCATACATGCCTAGTTCAAGGAAGTCGAGCCATGGAGGATGATATAGTGGCTAGTGACTTAGAACAACATAATTCCCATTTTAAATATCAACTAATTTTCAATAAACTAATTCAAAAATGTACTATTATAATATTAAATTTAAACCACAATATCATATCAAATAAAAACCCAAATTACATATACATATTCTACACAAAATGGGACAACCCATTAATGGGAATAATTAAATTAAAAAAAAAATGTGTAACATCACTGTCGTGAACAGTTACGCGCAGTCACTATTCTTCATGAATAGTGCACACATCACTGTTCGCGTGAACAGTGACTCCGCGTCAGTGCTCACGATGAACGATGATTACGCATACTGTTCATATGAACAGTAATTCAAATATATTTTTTTAACAGAAAATTCGTAAAGTTCAAAATTTTGAAAATATATGTTAAGTCTATATAACCGAGTTTAAAAAAACTCTTAGCTTTGATACACCCGAATCCTTGACTATTCGAGTGTCACTAAATAAAATTCAATTTCCATTTTTCATAGGGACTTAAATAGTAACAAGAAATGATTTTACTCATTAAGTAAATAAAAGAACCAGTTTTAACTTCAATAATTAATTGCGAAACTTTAAGTTAATGAACAATGCATTGATGTAAAACACAGCCTAAATAGTGTCTTAAAAAGATTAAACTTAAAAGTTGTGTTTCAAACACAATATAATTTATTAATCCTAACTTGTTGCCATCTCCACGTTGACCATCTCAAACTACCAAATGCCTGAGAGAGGACATATCATGGAGTGAGATTTATAAAATCCCCATAAGTACGCTATGAATTATTATCGTGTATAATTTAAAGAAGCATAATAATCATAATCAATATAATGGAGACACAAGGTAAGAGTTTTTATGTGTAGCCCTACTAAACTTTGGTATACTTAACATAATCATAATCATAATCATATTGTACCATATGTGACCCATAATAATTTTCTTGAAACATAATAATAATTCAAATATAGGTAGTGTACTTACTGTAAAATTTAAAAGAAAGAGTAATAGAGACTGAATAAAATTGCTAGATCTCTCTTACAATTTCCGCCTCAACTATGTGTATATTATTTGGATTGAAAAAAATAATAGGGAGTGATAGCATGTGAATGTGGATGAGGGACTTAAATAGGACAAGATTAGGCATGCATCATTAAGGAAAAACCCATGATAGTGGAAAGACTATTAATTCAAATATTAAAAATTGGTCCTTGAAATTTGTGAAATGAGCAAGAATCTCTCTCTCATTCCTCACGCGAATACTACATTCTATATATACATGCATTCACATTACACATTACCTTATGTTTGGTCAATCATGAATATGACAGAAAAAAACATATATCAAGGATTTCTATATAAGGATTTGACCAAGCACTCAACCCTTCTTCGAAGAGAAAAATGTGTGGGAATTAGCTTTCATACTAAATTTGCTACAAGGTCCTAGAAAATGGATTAATCCTTAAATGAGTCGCGAAATTCTCAATTCTCATAACTAGACCCAAAAATTCGAGTGCGGGTATTATAACTTAGTTTTTGTTCTACTTTTATATTATATTGGTTATTTGGTACTTCTTACCTATTTTATGATGGCTATTAAGTTGAATAATTATGTTATATGTCTTAAGTATTATGATTGACTCTATATATAACACTACTACTGCTAGGAAAAGAAAGATGTTATCTAGTACTAATGAAACACTGTTATGGCATCTTAGGTTGGTCATATTAATCTAAATAGGATTTAAAGATTGGTGAAGCATTGACCTTTAACTGAGTTAGAGGTGGAATCCATACCAACTTATGAATCTTGCATAGAAGGTAAGATGACCAGAGACCTTTTAATGCTAAAAGACTGAAAGCCAAAGAAGTTTTGGAATAAGTACATTTCAATGGTTGTGGACCCATTAGTACTCAAGTTAGAGAAGGATATGAGTATTTCATCACCTTCACAAATGATTAATCTAGATTTGGATACATATACCTTATATCACACAAGTCTGAAGCTTTAGAGAAATTCAAGGAGTTTTGAACAGAGGTTGAGAAATAATTAGGCAAGAGTATTAAGGCCATTCGATGTGATCGATGTAGTTAATATCTATCCCCAAGTGTTTCAGGTCTACTTATCGAATAATAGGATATTGTCCCAATTGAGGGCATCGAGGACTCCCCAATAGAATGGTGTTTTGAAAAGAAAAAATTGAACTATTTTAGATATGATGAGATCAATGATTAGTTATTCCTTATTGCTTATTTCCTTTTGGGGATGTGAACTACAAATGGCCATTTATATCTTGAATTTTGTATCATGTAAGTTGGTTCCCAAGACACATCTTGAATTATGGAATAGACACAAGCCTAATTTACATCAGATTCAGATATGGGGGTACCCTACACATGTTAAAGGGAAAGACTGATAAGATGGAGTCAAGATCAAAGTTTTGTCTCTTTATAGGATATCTAAAGGAACAAGGGGTTACTATTTCTATAGTCCTTTAAATAAGAAGGTTCTTGTTAGTACAAATGTAACCTTCTTAGAGGACAAGTACATAGAAGAACACAAGTTTACTAGCAAGATTATATTGAAGAGGTGTTCAAACATGTTTCAAACAACTCGATTCTAGATTTTTGCATAGAATCAAACAATGATGACTTGGAACCTCCTAGAACCATTGGTTGCTAATGATGTAAATGAGCAATTAATACACATAAAACCCCATGGACAAATAGAACTAGAGATACTAGAGAATGAGGCACCCATTATTCCACCTCCACATGCATATCACGATAGGGATAATGAGGAGGTTGGTCCTAATGAAAGACATGACCAAGCAATGGGAAGAGAAGAATGACCTTTATTCGAACGAAACGATGAGGCAACTTGATAAGGATATTTTATGCACTTATTCGAGCCTTAAATATTGATATTTTATTGTTTTATAGATAAAGTATACCTTAATCTTATGTATATTATGTTTATAGGAGAAAATTGATGATTGGGAGTGAAATTAGAAGAAATGAGCGAAAAAGATGAAAAAGTGACGAAGTTCAAAGTTCGAGAACCAAATTGCAAATATCCACTAGTTGATTCGGACCACAAAACGATAATTGAAGATTGCTAAGAGTCAAAAAAATATTGTTATTACTTCTTCATTCAAACTCGAAGAGGGAATATGATCAAAGTATTTCAAAAATCAATTTTCAATCACGCAAGATATATTCTAGATTTTTAGCCAAAAATTGAAGCCCTTTTTTAGCATAGTAAACATTCAAGTTGAAAAGATTCTGTTTCTATCAAAGTTGTATCCCTTTGAGTTATATTTACAACACACTTTAAATTGCCTCAATTGTTGGAAGATAAAGTTATGACAAAAATACTGACACTATGCAGAGACAAAAATATGTGCATGCGAAGGCAACTTTCCTTATTCAATTGAAACTTTTTTAAAACCAATTTGAACGTGATTTTAAACCAAATCTCAACTCATATAAATACCTAACATCAAAATACATTAGGAAAACCTCTCATATAAATCTCATACTTCAATATACATCAATTATTATCATCAAACATCAATTATTATCATCAAATGAGGCGAAACTCATAATTTTTGTGAGACAATTAAAGGGGACTTACAAGAATTCAATCAAGTAAAGACTAAATCTTTATTTTTGGTTAAAGAAGAGAATGTACAAGTAGAGATTCATCAAGAAATCATTGAAAAGATTCAAGATTTCAAGATTCATCTCCATCTTTTCAATTTATCAATAATCGGGATTATGTCTTCCACTTAAACATGTTTTCTTGTAATATTGCACTGCTAGGCTTTTTTTTTTCTAAGTTGTAGATGAACCCTTATTATGAAGTTTTTAATATAATTTTTATTTTCGACTTCCAATATGTGTTGTTTTTTGGATGCTTGTTATTGTGTTTAATGCTTATCAATTAATTGATCACTAATTGGAATGATTTGTGAATTTTATTGATTTCAAGAGAAACTATAAAATAGATATCAATTTTAACAACCATTGTAAAGTTTGATTCTAACGTTTTAATGCATGCGTTCAAGTTAGCATTTTCATAGAGATATAGAATGGTCACATTAGGAGATATATTTAATTGATATCGAGGGACTTTCTTAATTAACTTAGTAATATTGATCAACAAGAATGTGCACCTATTATCATGATATTGATTTGCATTAAAATGGATTAAAAATGGGGGTTTGAAATCTTAGTAATCATCTCACATAGTTTTGTAAAAATCTTCATTAATTTGTTCAATAGAATAGTTAGTTCAATTAGTTAATTTAGCAAAATATCTTCAAAAAAAATTGTTATTCGGTTAAATTTGAAATTAATTGATCCTATATTAAGTACATAATCCTCATGGGAATGATATCTTATTTATCATTTATTACTTATTCGCGATACCGTACACTTACGAGGAATCAGACGATCACACCTCCAACAAGTACTCATAGTGGGAGGGTTATGAGACTACTTTCTAGATACTTGCTCTATAAAGAGACTTACTAGTTAGTCTCTATTAAGAAAGAGGAAGATCTCATTTCATTTAAGGAAGTGACGGAGGATGTAGACTTTAAATCGTGGAAGTCTGACATGAACTCGGATATGGAATCCATGTATTCCAACAAGATCTAGGATCCTGTAGACGCACCTAATAGGGTCAAATCTATAGGGTGTAAATCGGTCTATAAAAGAAAAGTGGGAGTAGATGAGAAGGTTGAAACCTTTAAAGTAAGGCCAGTGGCTAAGGATTTTACATAAAGAGAAGGGATCGATTATGAGGAAACCTTATCTCCAATTGCCATGTTCAAATCACTTTGAATCCTTTTATCTATTGTTGCTCATTAGGATTATGAGGTATGACAAATGGACATCAAAACAACATTTTTAAATGCACATCTTGACATGATCATCTACATGATGCAACCTGAATGGTCCATAAAACAAAGTCGTCAAAAGAAAAGTTTTCAAATTGCAAAGGTCAATTTATGGACTTAAGCAAGCGTCCAGGTCTTGAAATGTTAGATTTGATCAAACTATTAAGACCTATAATTTTGAACAAATGTAGATAAGCCTTGTATACACGACTATATACAAAGAAATGCAATAGTTTTTCTAATTCTTAATATGGATGACATTCTATTCATTAGTAATGATATAGGAACATTATAATCTGCAAAAAAAATGGTTGTCACAGTAATTTGATATAAAGGACTTGGAAGAAGTTAGTTATGTTTTGGGTATCCGTATCTTGCGAGTTAGGAAAAATAGAGGGGTAGCATTATCTTAAACTTCATATATTGACAAAACATTGTCTAAATCTACAATTCAAAATGTTTAAGAGGACAACTTTCCTTTAGACATGGAATTAATTTATCCAAGGAGAAATCCCCTAATACTCCAACAGAGATAGATAACATAAAGAAGGTTCATTAGATTCGGTTGTAGGGAGCCTCATGTATACTAGGATTTGTATTAGACTGAATATTATTATCTTGTAGGTATTGTTAGTCATTAGTCTAATAAGGGACCAAAACATTGGACAACGGTAAAGTACCTTTGGAAAATGAGAAATTATGTTTGTCTATTTAGAAATGATCTGAATCCTATTAGATAAACCGATTTCAATTTTCAATCCGATCATGACTCTAGAAAGTCCACATCGGATTCAGTATTTACACTAGAAAGTGGAGTCATGGTATGGAGAAGCATCAAGCAATCTTTTATTGTTGATTCTGCATTGTAGGCAGAATATATAGCTACTTATAAAGCAGCTAAAGAGACTGTATGGTTCAAGAAGTTTTTTTTTTTATATTGACGTGGTACCTTTGGCAATGGAACCCATATCACTTTATTGTGATAATGGTAGGACGGCTGCTAATGCTAAAAAAAAAGGAGTTATAAGTGTGGCAAGCACATTGAGAGGAAATACCACCTTATTAGAGAGATTGTTCATCGAGGAGACATGACGATAGGATTTCATTGGACTCTATGTTGTGATTTGTTCACAAATGATTTGCCTTATGAAAATGGTTCTCGAATGGCTAAACATGTTTGGAAGGGCAAAACGATCATTTTGTTGGTTACAACATATTGATGATCAAACTGGGGTTGACTTGTTGAGTGATGATCATAATATATTATTATATAATCATGATTTGCTTCCATGATTATCACTCTACTTGAGAGTGCAATTTCGACTTTTTGGTAGAATAAGTCGGAATTAATAAATGTGTCTTAATTGGTCAATAGTTGACCTAATTAGAAACATCTATTAGGTCCCTCTTTTGACTAATGTGGGTATGGGACTAATTGACATACTACAATAAAGTTCGGGAAAATTTTGCAATTATAAAACCTTAATTGACTATTATAATTATGTTCTTTGTGGGCACATTTTTAAAGGTAATAGGGTTAGCCACATTCTCTCATTTTCCCAAAAAGGGAGGCGACTAAAAATAGAGAACAAAAGAGAAGATCTGAGTGAGGAAGCTGTGGCTATGACTGTGGAAGGCCATTAAAAGCTCTTCTAAGGTTATAATCTCACATTCATGTGTGATGATTTAAAAACAAGATTTAATAACTTCAAAAGAGATCTAAGATCTATAATCTATATGGATTTAATCTTCAAAAGGAAATCAATTTCCTCTTGTGATTAAATCTTAAAACCTCTTTGTTGTTAATCATCTCACAAATTACGGCCCTTGGAATACACTTGCTTTGAGAATGATGAGGCGAGAGACATAAAAAGGAAAGATGACTACTAGATCAATTGGACGTGGTCGCTTCTGAGTTCTCGTGACATTCACTAATAATGAGCATAGCAACTCCGTCAAAGGCTCCAAGAGCTCGGGAGAAGGATCTATAGTTGTCTTATGGATGCTGAGTTTAAGTTCACCTCGTATGCCAGGCTAGACATGGTACTTCACATCAGTATCTTTGAAACGAAAGTAACTTTTGCCTTGAATTTTAAGCTCGACGATTTTGTGTATATCCGAATGCTCTCTATTATTAGAGCTCGTCCCAACTATTCCTAGAAAAAGGAAGAGAAGATTAGCAAAAAAAAAAAAAAATTAAAGGGCAGTGAATCTTTTAAATTCATTTATTGTCTAAATCATAGGCCTCCCAAATATATAAATGGTCCCAAATTCAAAGTGTTTTGGACGGTCGAATGAGTTGGTTCTTGGTTCCAAACACAAAGTGTCTTGAACGGTTGAAGGAGTCAGTCCAAGGTCCCGAACACACAGTGCCTTGGACAGTCGAAAGAGTTGGTCTTTGGTCCCAAACACAAAGTGCCTTGGACGGTCGAAAGAGCCACTCATTGGTCCTAAACATAAAGAGTCTTGGACAGTCGAAAGAGTCGGTATTTGGTCCCAAACACAAAGTGCCTCAGATGGCTAAAATAGTCGTTACTTGGTCCCCCAACACAAAGTGCCTCGGATGGCGAAATGTGGCAGGCATTGGTCTTCAATGTGCATGAAAAAATTTACGATTTTGAGCTTGTTCATAAGCAAATATTTTGCGAACCCGTAAATAATTAAAGTATAAAATTTTACTATGCACCAAGAAAATTTCGAACCACAAAATCTTTGACTTGTCCTAAAAGTTGAATCCCAGAAAATAAAAATGAAGAATGTTAGTTCCAAATAATAACTATACTTAAAAAAACAAAACGTGAACATGTGAAACAGAAAACCAAGAATTATTTTCTGCCAACCAATTCTTGGTTACGCAGAAAAAAAAAACAATTTGGTTTCAAAACAAATTTGTTTGGTTTTTCGCCTTTTTATTTTTGGTTTCCGTCGACGGCGGGGAAGCCAATTAAAAAAAATAATCTTGTTTTACCTTTGTTTGAAAATTCAATATATTGTTTTCTAAACCTCAAAATTCGTTCATATAAATAGAAAAGTATCGGGTTTCACTTAAATCCAACTTACCATAAGACATAAAAAGTCTATTTTTTTTAAAAAAAAAATCATGTGTTAGAAATTGTATAAAATAAATAAATAATCAAATGATGGTTACGTTGAAAAAACGAAAAAAAAAATCAAAATTTATTAATTTATTTATTTCATAATAAATAAATAAATAAATCTTGAGGGGGGCATTTGTAGACATAAACAATAATAATAAATAAATAAATAAACTAACAAATAATGAGTTTGGTCAATTTAAATAACTAGCCCAATTAAATTTACTAAACTAAAACCTACTAAGCACATAAAATTTTAAAAGTCCATCCAACTAATTTCAAAAATCTACAATTATTCAATTAAAATTAATTTAATTGAATTAGT
>CAIGRL010070134.1:0-10952 GCA_903798325.1 Fraxinus xanthoxyloides | reverse complement strand
CTTTTCATCAGAGAAAAGTAAATTAAATGTCCATTTTGGGCTTCGTAACATACAAAATTTCCTCTTGTAATCCTTTCATTGTTTTTCTATGTAACTTCTCTTGTATTCTTTCCATTCATTCTTATTATTGCTAAAAGATGCAGTCAGCACTTGTATATGTGGTGAAGAGTTGTTTCTAATTGATTCTCCTGGTTTCTTGAAGAGGATGTCCATTATTGTAAAGTTGGTGGTACATACTCAATAATGTCCATTATGTGTTTCGTGAAGAACATTTGAGTTGATTACTCATGTAACAGAACTTAATAATGTGATCCAATATGATACAAACTCGAGCAATTTCCAGGTTGTAAAGGGTGGCCTTACCCTTTTCCCCGGATATGAAACTTTGTATTAGCAAAAATTTTAAGCATTTAATTAATACCAACCATTGACAGGGAGAGCTTATGTTTCTTTCATGGTTAATAAATTCCAGAAAAACTTCTATGTAGGTTACTATTTGGCCTTCATTTTGAATTGTTAGTTTGATCAAATCTTAAGATTGAGATCTGGTGTTCTTTTCCCTGCTTGTCCTCTGGTGCTTTATGTAGCCTATTAATTCTTTCATTGATACACGAGTTTTCTCTAAAATTTTCTTATCTATTTTTATCTGACCCTAGATATTTGTTTACAGGTTCCTTGCGAGCAGAAGCTACCATCTCTTTATCTATTAGACAGTATTGTGAAGAATATAGGGAGGGATTATATTAAACACTTTGCTTCCAGATTGCCTGAGGTCAGGTTTTTATAACTTGCTCTCTCTCACCTTACTTGATACGTCTTCACCTGTAGAATACTTTGCCTCGCTATCTTATCATTACTCCATTTGTAGCTCTTCCATGGGTCTCTTTGACATGATTTTTGAAAGCCAAAAGCTTGCTTTAGGCATGGTAGGATAATTTTTTGGAAGTTCTTTGTCTAATTAGAAAAGCTTTTGGAGGAGCTGCCCAAGGTGACTTCCTTATGAAGCTCTTCTACAAAAAGCAGTAGTTGAAGCTATCCCAAACGGGGCTATTTATTTCTGTCTTATCATTCCATTTTTCTGTGTTAAATATGCAAATAAAAGTTGTGTTTCACCTTCCTTTAACTTGATCTGCTCATATTATCCCCTCGTTCTTGAGGTAATCAAACTTTTAATTCCAATTGATTTTTCCTATAATAATTTGGTTCGAGTACATTTTTCAGGTTTTCTGCAAGGCATATAGACAGGTTGATCCTTCAATACATCCTGGTATGCGGCATCTTTTTGGCACATGGAAGGGAGTCTTCCCTCCCCAGCCACTTCAGATAATTGAAAAAGAGCTTGGAATTGCTACTGCTGTCAATGGTTCATCTTCAGGAACAACGTCTAGGCCAGATTCACAGGCCCAACGTCCTGGACACAGCATTCATGTAAATCCCAAGTATTTAGAGGCAAGGCAGCGTCTTGAGCAGTCATCCAGTGTAAGGGGCTTGTCATCATTATTCTTATCACAATAATTATTCTTGGCTACATTGAGTGCTGTTCATCTCTCTTTTATTTCTTCATCTCATTCCTAGAGAAATTTTTTTGGTATCATTGTAACATTTGATTAGCTTTTTTTACTAGTTACCCCAAGTTTCTGCAAATATCCTTGAGACCATGTGATGTGTGCTTGTAGGAGATGTCAGTGCTCCAAATATCAATTCTTAGAAAAAATATGTTTTGTTCCTGAATTTGGCATATAATTGGATCTAGATCACTAATGGCTAAGTCTTTTAAGCAAAAGGAGAGATGTGATAACAAATTGCAGGATTATATTGTTTGTTAGCATGACCATGAAATTCAAATGGTCAGCCTGGTTGGGATATATTGGGGATGTTGGCCTCCTTTCATAGTAATTGAGATGGGAGAATTTTATCAAGTCGCCTGTTTGAACAGTTTTTCTTGTTCATAGGGACAGCTCAGTCCTCGTGTCTGACCTCAGTGATGAAATAGCATTCCTGCTCTGGCAGTTGAATGGCCAGCGGTTCTGTGAATTGTACTATCAGATCATCTCAATTTATGATTGTATTTAAAAAGTGGATCTTAAACAGGAGAGGGAGCTGGTCCTCCTTTAAACCTTTTTCTATACTTGCATTCCCAGATACCCATGTTATTTTACTTGGTTGGTATACGGATTACTCTGCTTAAACTTTTCCGTCTCGACACAATTTACAATGTGTGTGTGTTTGAGTTAGTTTTATTTTTTCAGTTATTTGTTTTTGTTTCTTCCAGGGGATTGTTACTTTTCTTAAATTTTATCTCGGAAGAATTGGTGGGTGGGGGGAAGGGGGAGCGGGAGTTGTTCTTTGGAGTATTTTAATGCTCTATCCTTCTTTAGAAACAACCTGTGTGCATCTTTTTGTTCTTAATATATGTTGTCTTAACATGATGAAGGTGAGAGGAACTGCCGGTGACAATAGTAAAAACTTGATGAACTTACCTGATGATGTTGAAGGACCAAAGAGAACCAGTGTTAATTCGGGAAGAACATGGACTGATCCATATGTTAAGGTGCATGTGGAAAAATATAGTATTGAGATGTTTTGTGTTTAATCTTTCACAATCTGTGTTCTAAATTACTCTAAACTTGCAGAACATCCAGCGTCCTCGTAATGATCAAGTAAATGAACCTGCTCGTGCCAAAAATTTAAGTGTAACATATGGAGATTCTGACTACAGTTCTGATTCATCAAAGCATTCACTCTTGGGGATTGGAAGAGCGAGTGAAATACATAAACATGGAAAGCTGCTATATGAATCTGGTAGAGATGTAACTGGGAAAGTATTTGATCAACAGAATGGTTTTGACATGAAGCATGGATTTCAAAGCTATCCAGCCCATAAATCTACAGACCCTGACTCACATCTAGAACTAAAGGAAAACTTTGGGAATAGAAGCAGCAGTGGGATGAGGAGCTGGAAGAACTCTGAGGAAGAGGAGTATATGTGGGATGATATAAACTCGAGACCCACAGACAGTGGTGCTGTTGATATCTCAGATAAAGATCTGTGGATACCTGATGAATTTGAAAGATTGGTAAGTTTTATCGAGGTTCAATGGATTGTTAAACCACGAAATAACAGCTGGTTCAAATTTGGTTAGGGATTATTTCTATTATGATAGAGGGAGGGGTATACCTAAAGTAACATGGTTTGATTTAGTTTTGGATCTTCCAGTAGAAGTAGATGTAGCAATGAGCGGAACAAATTGGCAAAAGGATTTATGTAACTGGCATCAAATTTTTATTCAATAAGGCTTTTTTTTTTTTTTATTTTTATTTTTTTCCTGTAGTCATATTGCTGGACCATATCATTGTGTCCAGACATTCGACCAAATTTATTTTCGATATTTATTGTGCAGGACTTTGAGAACCATATCCAAAGGCCCCAAAATGTACATTTCATTGGGTCAAGGGTTGATGATGAAGCACCCACTGTTTCTCTAACTAAAAATCGAGGCCAGGTAGTTCCTGGGAATCGAATGGCATCATTGACGCAGGAGATACATCCACTAGAAAAGAGACTTTCACTCCCGGATAGAAATGTATCAGGTGAGGGATATCATGCTTCATTCTCAAGCTCTGCAAAGTCATTGGACGGGACTTTTCAATCACAGATGGGCCCAGGCCTTAGTGGGGCACCAAGCTTTAGCTTTTCTACAAATGCTATGTTGGGGTCCACGCCATCAATAACAGGACAGACTCCGGGGACTGGATCCCAATCACCTATGCACCAGCGACCTCCTTCACCTTCACACTCAGCATGCAATCCGAATCAAGTACCTCACAATTTTGCTGATCAAGAACAAAACTCCACCCCTCGTCTTGTAGATCCAAGGCGGCCTCAATTTTCAGGACAAAGAAGTATAGGGCCACGTAACCAGTTTTCTCAGGATTCTGTGTCTATGCCACCACAGGATGTCCGTCTAAGTAGCTCACATGGATTGCAGCACGAAAGTTTACAGACATTGTCTACTGTAATGCCCCCTCAACTGAGGAACCATGTTCCATCTAGTCAACAGAAAAAGCTTGAACTGTCTTCTGGGGAAGCTCAGAAGCGGTCGCTGCCACAAAATTCAGGTATTGAGAACTGCTCTGCCACTTCTGACTCCCCAGAACAATCAAATACCAGCACTTTGTTGGCTGCTGTAGTGAATAGTGAAATAAGTTCTAGTGTGCATAACTTACATAAATCAAGTTTTCTAGGTGCTGAGGGTGTGTCAGATCAGGTAGTTGCACAACTGCCTTTTCCAAGTGGACCTCCTACCGACTTAACATCCTTACCATCATTACATGGAAGCACATTAGTCCACACATTTTCTCATGGAAAGGTACAAGGACCACCACTGCCACCTGGTCTTCTGGCCTCACCTTTAGCAGCTAGTAGCTTAGAAGAGAAACCAAGTGCAGTAAATCCTGCCTCTAATCCAGTGTCTAGTCTTTTGAGCTCTTTGGTTGCAAAAGGCTTGATATCTGCATCCAAGAAAGATTCACTTTCTTTAGCTCCTTCCAGTATACCAACTCAACCTCCAGACCTAGATACTGGGGCTATAAGCAGTAGTACAACTGCAGATTCTTCTGGTGCTGTTGCCATGGATAAACCTCTTCCATCTACCACAGATGAGCTATCTTCGCACGGGCCTGATGCTAAGATCTTTGATGGCGTGCCTCAGTCTATGACGACAAAGATAAAAAATCTTATTGGTTTTGAGTTTAGGCCTGATGTAGTTCGGGAATCGCATCCAGCTGTGGTCATTGAACTTCTCGATGACCTTCCTCATCAGTGCGGCGTGTGTGGTCTGAGACTCAAGCTTCAAGAACAATTTGATAGACACATGAAATGGCACGTGTTGAGGGCCCGTGGACAGGATTCTTCGAGTAAGACTTCAAGGAAATGGTACACCAGTTCAGATGATTGGGTCCAACCCATTGATGGCACCTCAGAACTATTGGGCCCGGAAAACTGTGAGCCGTTGGTTCCTGCAGATGAAAGTCAATGCGCCTGTATTCTGTGTGGTGAGTTGTTTGAAGACTTCTACTGTCAAGAAACGGGTGAATGGATGTTCAAAGGGGCTATTTACTTGACTAACCCATCCTCACAAGGGGGATCGGGAAATGTGCATGACAGTGCTGATATGGGTCTCATAGTCCATGCTAACTGTGCAGCAGAAGTTTCTCTTTGTGACTCAGGATTGGCTGGGGATATCAAATTGGTAAGTACCATGTGTGGTAATCGATTTTGGAATTTACATCATATTTTATGTTCCTATAGTGCAATGAACGTGAGATTTGTTAGTCCACTACATCCTTTGCCCCCGTTTGGTCCCTGGAATAGTGTTTTTTGGGAGAATGTGTGATTGAAAAAGAAGTAAAAGTTTTCGGTTTACGTATAATATTATTTTATGGAAGATTCTGTGATTAAAAATAAGAGAATAATAAATTTTTGGGATAATTGGGGGCCAAACGGGGGCTTTATGTGATCTCTCTCTCTCTCTCTAAAACCTTTAGCTGATTTATCTGAGTATTCTAGTTCATTAACCTGTTGTCTTTGTTAGTTTGAATAGTTTTTGCCACATATATTGGTGAGAGGTTTTAAGGGCATTGCAGATTTCTCTCTCACATATTTCTATTTCTCTCTTTTTGTTGTATTTATTTTGGGTGGGCAGGTAGACGTTTTGTTATGTGGTGCTTGCCAAATTTTTAGACAGCGTTGGCTAATTTTCTATGAACTTTGTCTATGATCTTCATAGCTTAGAAACTTGGTATTACATATCAAGTATGCAGTTAACTTTCTAATTATTGAAAAGCACAGGAGACTGAAAATTCAATAGTTAGCCCCCGTTTGATTCCTATTAAAAATCTCATTCTCATTCTTCTACTCATTTTCAACCACATATTCTTCAATAAAATAATATTTACATCACATCAATAACTTTTCCTTCTTTTTTAACCACACATTCTCCATCAATTCATTCTTCCAAAATTCATTCTTCCAAAATAATATCTATCAAACACACCCTTAGTAGAGACAACCAAGCTACAAGTACATAACGCAATTTGGTAACCAATTAGGTAAAAAATTATGTACAACAAGAATAATTCTAGTAGAGATACTCGAATGAAGATCTTTTTCCTACTGATCAAAAGATTCTTTTTTACATCAGTACAATATGCTTGCTTGAATGAAAACCATTTTTTGTCTGGCAGTTTTGATGTTAAAATCAAGTACTGAGATTTATTTGGTCTTTATAATGAAATCAAAAGAACTCTGCATACATCAATAAGCTTATTTTTTGAAATCTCCGTAATTTATAATGGACCATAGATGTAAAGAATATTAGCTTCGAATGTGTGGAGGTGTACTTCTCTGGGAATTGGTTTGAAGCCGAAATTTATTTTATTTAAGAAATAACTCATCAAGTATTTAGAAACTGGAACTATGAAAGAGGAAGCTTAAGGGCATGATTGGTAGGGAGGATTATACTCGACAAAATTAAGGAAGAAAAGTGAAGCTAAAAAATCTTATTTGTTAGTGTCTAGCATGATTGATATTGTGTACCATACATGGACTAATTGTTCAATATTGTGCTTTAATTTTAGATCTATTGCTAATATTCTTCATATCTGCAAGCTAATCTCATGGTTGACTCATCTTGTATCCGTTTTCAGGAAAAAGATGCATGATGTTTGGATGTGGAAACCAATGACATCATAGATGTATGGTACAGAGAAACAATCAAATTTTTGTATGTTCACTATTCAGAGCCTATATGTCAAGATCACTGTCCATGTATGTGCCTAGTGAACTAGTGACTGCAGCTACTCACCTAGTCAATATTTTTTCCTGAATTTTTTTCCTTGGACTCTAAGCTGAAAGAATATATAGATGGTTAAATATGTTTTTCTAGTTCGTTTCCTTTCCATTTGTTTTCATGTCTGTTTAAAGTTCTTCCTAAGTAAAATTTTGGTTTCATTCCATCATTGTTGGCTGCATGTTTCTTCAAATTTGATGTTCAAAGAACGCGAAGGAGTGGAACCATGTATTATTATAGTAGTAAATTTATATTTGGTTCTTGGTTACCTTTATCTCATTCATGTTTTCCCTCTCTAATTTCTTTTCAGTTCTCTTGTATATCCTTATTCCTTCTAATTTTCTGTTTGGCTCTATAACCTTCTTTAAATTTGGGATATCTGCTATAAATGTTTCCACTTCCTGTATACTCGTATTCGAATCCTGCATTGTGAAAGACTAATTTCTCTCCAGAAAATTATAGTCTCTTTCTTTCTGTAGCTTGTGATTAATAGCTGATGTTACTTGCTTTTCCTGATTAATTGTAGATTCTCATTTGTTGGTTGTAATTCTATAACGTTTCCATGGTAATAATACATTTATTGTTATTTAGCAAAAATATACTCAGTTCAAGAAAATCTGTGGCTGAAACCTCCAGCAGAAAAAGTGAAATTCGTTTTGAAGAGAGGTTATATTTTCGCTTTAAATTAGCTGTGTTTATTTTTCTGCAAATTGCCTGGATTTCCG
Organism: Fraxinus xanthoxyloides; assembly: GCA_903798325.1. Lineage (NCBI taxonomy): Eukaryota > Viridiplantae > Streptophyta > Magnoliopsida > Lamiales > Oleaceae > Fraxinus > Fraxinus xanthoxyloides. The sequence goes on along the minus strand of CAIGRL010070134.1, from coordinate 3,376 downwards.
AGTCCTGTTTAGATTCTGATACCTGTTTGATCACATTCTTCTTAAAATTCATTCATTTTCAAACGCACATTCTTTAATAAAATAATATTATACGCAAATCTCAAACTTTTTCTTATTTTTCTTCTTATGGATCTAAAGAAGATGCGAGGTGAATTATATTGTAGTAAGAATGTTATATGTTCTATGCAATTGTTTCCTTTCATTGTATGTGATATCGGCCTTTATTCTTTGAACTTTTAGGTACTTGAGAAAATGAAGGGAAAATCACTTTTCCAGTCTTATTTTGCCTTTCTGGAGATCCAGTTTTGCTTTGCTTTACAGGGAGTAGGTTCATTTCATGTTTGCACCAGGGAGAATCACATGCCAAACTCCCAATGGAACCACCTGGATTCAAACCTAAAGCGAACTGGCAAGCAAACTTGATAAAAATTTTGGAGCGTGTTAATGTGAATTGTGAGGCATGAAATGGTGGAAATATAAGTCACCGTGAGTGGATATGTTGATTAATATCTTGTCGAGTTTGAAGCAGAAAATTCCTGATTATTTGTGTAATGGAGTTTTTTGTCCATAGGACATTATTAAAGTAGTTTTATTTGTGGGACAACTCTTTTGAGATTAATTGATGAGAATGATGATTTGATCAATTGGATATTACTGACTTTTAAATGATTTTGCTACAATTGTTGAGGTGTAACTTTTCCCATATTAAACTTGTGACTCCAGATAAAGTCATATTGGACTACCTTTCTTTAAAAACTTTTGTAACTAAAAAAAATACTTTCATAAAATTAGTCAAATGATTTCAAAAATAACTTTTTGGATCTCAAAAGTTTCTTTTGACTTAAAAGTTATGTCAAACGGGTTCGTAGAATGCTAAATCATTATAATTGAAATCTCAGTGGACTTTGAAAATTCCTTAGCTTCTCTTATTGTCGTCATTATATATATATATTTATATTTGCATGTTTGACTGCCTTATTTAATCATGTATTATATAATCTACACTCAAGAAACAAAGTACATAAGAATGACATTTGAAAATATTCTGTAACATTAACAGATTATATGTTTATTATAATTCCAATCTCGTAATTAAAACAAGGTTTTTATCATTTGTACAGAAATTAATCCATAGAAATGTACCAGAAATCTCACAAAGGGGTGGGCCCCACTGTGTATTCAAAAAATAAAAAATACGAGGGCCCCACATGGTGTGGGTTTTCTGGCCATTTGTGTTGATTTTTCTTTCTGTAAGTGTAGTGTGCTTCTTAAAACAAACTCGATTGCATATTTGAGAAAATTGAGGAATTTTGAACTTTCATACATGCATATTTTCCACCCTGTTATGAATGTACAGATAACCAGCATTTTAGCTCATAATTTATTTTGCCCATTGGGCAGAAAGGTTACACCAACTCTGTTTTTGCAAATGAACTTGATAAAAGGTCTACTACATTATGTATTTTCACTCTTTGTGATGTGTGTTGCTTGAAAATCACTACAAAAGATTGTGACTTTAGTTTCAACAGAGGCAGGATACATAGCAGCATGTGTATGAAATTGCTAAGAATAAGTTGATATTAAATTTTATTTTCGACACTAGAATTGCGTTAATAATCCAGCAAGGTGAAGATTGTTAAAGTGTGCCTCACTTATTAAACATTGACAAAAATTGACTGAAAACACGTTTGAGGAATAACGTTTTCGGCATTGTAAAATAGTTTAAATAGACTTTACACGAGCATTGGATAGAGGGTTTTTGAGTTGTCTCTTTTGTAAGGGCTTAACCCTTACAATCATGGTACATGTATTTCATTTTTTACATTGTACCTCAAGGATGATGTCAAGCATGATATACAAATGTGATATACACGTGACTTTTATCCTAACCTGTATTCACACACATTTTGTGTGTGCAATTTTCTTTGGTTCTTCTCTGTAAATCTATAGTAGATTTTGTGATGTATACTTAATCCTTGTTTGACTCCCATTAAAACAAAGTTTTATATTTCTCATGTTCATTTTCAACAACATATTTATATAATAAAATATTTTACACGTAAACTCAAAATTTTTTCCTACTTTTTAATCACACATTTTTTTTTAAAATCATTATTTAAAACATTATTTTTCTCAAATTTCTCTTTATAATGGCATTTAAAAAATGTTGAACCCCAACCATAGCGGTCCTTACCGCTCTGCCTCTCGTAGAGGAGATAAATCGCCGGATGTGTCTCAGCAGGCCATGGTACAGAGCTGCCAGACTGGTGCCCACAAAGAGTTCAATTCCAAACTTTATTAGAGGCATAAATCGAACTCTCACACTGCAACTGCCAACTCAATTGAGACTATCTCATTCTTATCCTTTGCGCCACCGAGCTATGCTCTGGGGGGGCTTATAATGGCCTTTAAGTAGGGGCTTAATGTAGACAGAGAGAAATCTTCTCTTTACTGCTGTGAATGGTGTTTGTAAAATTTGTGAGGCTAGAGAGATTGAAAAAAATTGTGATTTCTTCGTACATTTGTATTGGCTTTGGTTTCTATTATCAAAGTCTAATTTATTTTATAAATGCTCTACGTGTGAGAAGCGTTTAGAAAAACGTGAACATTTGAACCCGTTGGTGGATAAGAAGGTTTATTGTATTGATTCTTTAATTTTCTACAAATTTATTTAATCATCTTTAATTAAAATGTTGATTTGAGACTAACATGAGTAAAGCATAGACTTTCCTGGACATAGCATTGCATAAGATTCAACAAAAGATAGAAATATGTTTCACGTCAAACAATATATGGAGTAACTCCCGATATAATAGTGAAAACAAGATCTGTAGGTGAATTAACTCATCAAGTTTCCATTGAAATATGATCCACACAAGGAAAAACACTTGTCATTCGTTGGCATTAGCGACATCTCGAAAACTTCCGGGTCTCACATGTATGCTCAATTCAACAAGCAAAAAAATGATTACTAACACAAGATTGCACGAAGCTTAACAAAGCTAGATTGGTGCACCCAGAAAATTATTGACTTGCATGTTTAATTACCCTTTATAAAGTCAATCTATCAAAGTAAGAGCATTGTTTCATTCACACTAAAACATTGCATCTTCATCAAAACGTTAACTCGTGTAAACATTAGAGTCAACCAGCCTCTTTCGCTTGACCAAGCATGTTCATATAGTTAAAAAATTGATAAAAATTTAAGTCAAAATCAACGATTAATTACAACCATACATTTTATGGAATTTACAATTTATTCAACAACACATTTTGTCAACTTTTATTAAAATTTGCTAACAGATTGATTTTTGAACAAAACCAAATAGGGGATAAGCGGTGTTTTTTTTGAAATTTTCCTTTTTTTTTACTTTTT
>CAIGRL010070109.1:52500-69783 GCA_903798325.1 Fraxinus xanthoxyloides | reverse complement strand
AGCTACAGAAGATGTTGTTCGTACATGAGAAGATTGGTTACGTAGAAAGACGAAAATAGATTCGTATTCACATACATGAGATTTATATAAGAAGAAGAATAAGCTTTGATTCCTTTTTGAAAAAGAAAGCTCCTCAGATGGGGTTTAAAATCATAGAATTTAGGGTGCAACCCTACTTCGGTCTTTTTCTGAAAGGGTTTTCTGTCTGAAAGCGATGTTACAGCCTCGCCTTTAAGGGTAGGAGCGAAAGAAGCTCTTTACCGGCCTTAGCCTAGCTGACTTAGGAGTTCTTCCTGAATGACTTTCTTTCCTTCTAGCTCTAGTGTGCTGCGGTTCCCTCGAATCCCGGTAATAGGAAGAACGTAAGCCTGATTGTCTACCATTCAAATATGATCCCAGAATAAAAAAAAACCTTGCTAAACAGGGGACACCACCCCTTTTATCTGGATCTGGCATTCCTGGCTAAGTATTCACTGATTCAAAAACCGGAATCTGCTCTGAGAGCCCCCCCCTTCTTATATGGAATCCACTTCGAAAGTCAAGCCATAAAATATAGAATAGAGAAGGCTGTCTTTCGGAAACCCACTACTTCTTTCACCTTCCAGTGGGAAAAGGCTTCTAATCTATTGTTTGTACCAGTATCGTCATCCCTTAATTAGAATTATCCCGAAGTGGGATAAGGCCTCTAATCAACATCAACATTGATTTTACCCCAAAGGAAGGCCAGACGAACTTCTTACACGTAGAATTCATAATCGAATCGTTTTCATAATCGTATGATTCAGATACCCGAAAAATGAACAACAGATACCCACAGATCAGGATAAGAGAAGAGAGGCGGTGTCCTCACTAAAGGGCGGATCTATCTATATAAGCAATTCCCCATCTTGGGGTTCAGACTTGAAAGATTTGTGTCGAAGGGCGTTCCACACAGGCAGACGATTCGTGAACATCGAAAAAATCCATAGTTTCGTCTGATTATAATCGTCTGATTCTGGTACTGGAGAAATGAACAGAGACTCAGACTAGCAACTGGTGGGCTCACCTCGATGTAATGGCGGGATAGACGCGGTTGCCTGTCTCGGAGTTAGCGAGAGCACCTCAATCAATGAGAGTCGAAGTTCTTGCACGTGGAAATTCCTAAAAGAAAGGATTCCGAAAGCACGGGACTTGGCCGCTTGGCCTGCCATTAAGAAAGAAGAAAGCCAAAGCCCAGCAGGGGAAAGACCGATACAGATAAGGATAACCGGGGACCTGTCCTCCTAACTGCCTATCCATAAAAGTAAATAACCTGCGGACAAGAATAAAGAACTGAGGTCCAACTATTTCTTTGTTGCGTCCTGTCCTCTCGACCGCTATTGAACTACTAGCTACTCAAAGGCACGTAGGAATTCTTAAACCGGGATAGAAGGACGGGCCAGATAGTTATATCCGTAAGACCCAAACACCGCCTATTTTTTTATTGAAAACAATGATACAAGGACGGGTCCTCAGGCGGAGACTGACCTACGAATGCTAGGCGCGCTCGCAGACAGATTCTAGTAACTATTAAACCGGGCATTCATCATTTATTAGTAAAGAGCAAGAAAACCGCCTTGAAGAGCTTGATACCCAGGACTTTGAAATGGGGCGCAGGGGAAGGGCCCTACCTTTGCTCGAAGGCATGCAAGGCTATATTTCCTTATTTATTGGCCAAGAACAAGGGGCCCGACTTGAAGTTCTCAGCCCCTTCAGCTTATGACCTGTCAGTCGGGCAAGGTTCATCTATTTCTAGCCTTGAAACCCGAAGCCCTCCTTTGGTCGAGTCACTTTCAGTATCTTCGCTAAGCTAAGGGAAGGTGAGGAGACGAATCGCTAAGGAAAGGGTGCGTAGGGGGCTTCTTTAAAGAAGAGTTACGTCAGGGCCTAACATCAAGTGTAGTTCCGTCAGTGGGTGCCTTAAGTTTCATCAAGCTATTAGCGATATGGGATTTCGAATGAATTTCGACGATCATTGTATTTACACTCGAATAGTTGATGGTGAGATTAGAATATTGTCATTTTATGTTTATGATATCCTTATTGCCGGAAATTCCGTCTTTGCCATAAATAGAACTAAAAATTGGCTTAGCTCCAAATTGGAGATGAAAGACATGGGTGAAGCTTCTTCTGTGTTTGGAAATAGCTGGTGGCTATGTCGGACAACAAGTCAAGGGAAGGGGTGCGGGAAGCAGCATCAAAGCTAGTAGCCGAAGTAAGGGCAAGATGGTGGTGGGTAAGTTGCTGGAAGATCTGAAATTGGCTAGGCTATCGAACTGCCTATGCTACTTATGCTGGTTCAGCTTCTGCTTTTGCTATTATATGGAATTTATGGCGAGGGTGCTTCTCGTGCCTTTACCGTGGGGTCTCAATCTCGAACTAAAAAGGATGAGTCTCCATCCGCATCTGAACCCGGATGATCCACATATCACGGGACAATTGATCATAAGACAACGCAGCGCGCTGGCCAGACACTCCGCACCACCCGCAGTTCTTTCATCAGTTTTAGTATACCCAGTGAAAGCAGTACCAGCATCACCACCTCGCGGCGTTACAAATATAGTTCCAGTTGCCCGAGATGATAAGCTTGACCCAGAAGCTTATCCAATTCCAGGCGCAGATCCATATACAGATCAATCAGAAGTGGAGACAGTTGACTAAGTGAAGGCATCACCCTATCAATGGTAACATTGATTCATCAATGTAGGGTGGGCGTGGGAGCGAAGGCACCAGAAGTGGAGGGGGCATAAATAGAAGGCGGCAAAGAAAGCATTGGCATCATAGGCAAAGTAAGAGACAGTTCTAGTTGGGTTCAAATCCAGTTGATGATCGAGATCGATATATAATGCCCGCATCGAAGGGGCCCCGGAAGCACCACAACATTGGTGGCTACGCAGCTGTCCCTATTTCTGGTAGTCGAGGTGCTGCTGCCATCCCTTTTTTCTGCTGACTCGGATGCTTTTAGGTAAACTCGGTTAATTACCTCTTCGGGATCAACTGTTCCAGGTCATATACATTCACTGGTTCAAGGTATTATTATCGCTTAGCGCTTGTGCGTCGGAAGAGCAAACTGATTTTAGCTAATCTTGGATCAGTATTTCACACTCACCAAATCTGAAAGATAAAGGTCGTCCTCAACTAACAGTTAGCCAAGGACGGGAACCCAATCACGAGGGGGAAAAGCACCCCATTGAGGGAGGAGAAAGCCCTATCCTTTGACGCGATTAGTAAGGCAATATGAATTCGTGGACTAGGGAAGACCGGCTGCTTGATCTTCTCTTGCTCGTGGGAGCTCGAGAACTAGGAGGGGGGAAGACCTGGGACCAATCTCGAGGGAAGGGAGGAAGTCTTCTCACTTGGAATACAGCTCACTCACCATCATCTAAATTAAGTATACAGGTCCATAAAAAGAAGTACGAAGGCTATTTTATAAGGATGTGGGGAGTTTACACGGAAGCAAGCAAATAGCTGATAGTTGTCTGTGCCCAAGGTCAGATTATCGACATCGGTTTTGTCAAAATCGGGTAGAAAGAGGATGCATTGGCTGATAACAAGTAGATCATATCCATCGCGCTTTCCAGGTCCGTCCGGACTAGACCGTAGCAAGCTTCCAATTGGCCTGTCACCTATCATCCCCCTCCTGGTTAGAGTAGTTGGACAGACACTCGCTCTTCTCGTCCACTTTACCAGAAGAATAGATGTATTCCTCATGTCGACCAGGAGTCGGTTAACTAGTCATCGGTCTTTGGCACTAAAGAAAGTCGAGAAGCAAGAAGGTTGGGACGCAAGGCAATAGAATAGGTTAGGTTGTCGCTCAAGCAACTGTGGAAGCAGACTCCGTGAAAAAGTCGTGTGCAGCAAAGTAGGAAGATTGACATCAGTGCTTCCAAAGTCGAATTAGCATATGGTGCATCAAAGAAATAGAAGTAAAATCCTTCTGTACCTTGAACCTTGCTCCCATCACCATGCCCAGTTTGTGCACAGTTTGGATGAAAAAAAGAAATGTGCAATGCGTGGAGTGAGATCACTACCATACCTTTTTCAATTGCTCTAGCTCCAATAGGCTTCGAGCGCGTACCAGTTGGTCGGCTAGACTATGACTGAGTCAAGCGGACACCTGCTAATCTGCGCTTCCATTCGCCATAACATAGACCTGAAGCCAAGCCCTTTTAGAGATAGGGGCGAGCCTCGTTAGCTTGAAAGCCTCCGTTTCTTGCTTTCGAGCCGCAGAAGACTGCTTCGATTCGTTTGGTTTCCCTTTCTCACTCTGAATGAAATCAGAAATTACGCTTGCTTTGCCTGCTTCCTTCCTCGCTAATGGAAAGCAAGACTCACACGTCTGCTTATCTTTCTGATGGGTCCCTCACTTGACCGGGGGATAGTTAGGCACATGGCTGTCGAAAGTCAGTTAATGCCTCAAAAAAGGAGTACACTATTCATTAGTATTTGAACACTCAAAGGATAGAATGCCGATAAACATATCCATACGACGAGAATTGGAAAGCAGCGCAATGAGTTATTACTTAGGCTGCTAAATATGCAAGCGCAGTCAAAGGTCATGTACAACAAGGTGTGCATATTACCAACAGTGCTCTCACGATCGGACTGGCAAGAAGAGATGCATCGGGAATTGATTGAAAGGCATTATCTGTCTGCATGCAGAACATGACTTCTGTCTTCGTGCTCAGGCTGGCTATACAGTTTCAGTTTGCAATACTATTGGTATGTGGTACGCAGCCAACCAGAAGAGCTAAATCAATGAATGGGATAGAGTGCTGATCTGACTCTAAACTAATAGGCCTTGGTTAGCCTTGGTTAGAGAGACATCCAAAGGCTTTGAACTGAGCCTAATTTGGAACCGCTAACAGTCGTCCAGGAAAGGAGCTTCAGCTATGCCAAGAGAGGATTGCTTTGATTCGGCAGGTTCCCTTTTCCCTTCCCTTAACAGGAAAGCAAAGCCTTCTGGCTTCCGTTGGACATTCTGTGGCAGGAATACGAGAATCTGGACTAGGCGATCAAGAAGTTCAAGGCATATCACCGTCAGTGCGCTGTCGAAATCAGATCAGTATGATATAGGAGCATACCATAATTAGGATAAAAAAGTACGCCTAAGCAGTGTCGCGCTTCCTCTTCCTATGGTCGAGTGAGCTTACGCTTCCTCAATCTCTGCTTTGCCTGCTTCTTTCCCCTTCCTTCCTTACTGGTGGAACTGTTAGACTCGCATCGGCTTATTCTGTTATCAAGATGAGTCATCCGCTTCACCGAGAGTGAGACCGATAAAGCAGACAACCTGGAGGGAATTCCTCACAAAGAGGAAAGCCTTATTTAGAAAGTATACGATTTTCCACCGTCAATGAATTAAATAGAATCGTATTAATAATCAATTCGAGGTCCTATAGCGTCACGGCCGAGAATGAATGTGAAAAGAAGATGAAAGAATCGTGTGATACTATAGCTAGCTACGATCCCCTACAAGAGGAATCACTCGACTTAGCCCTTTGGCGGGCGGGCTTCGAGGACCCTACTTACTAATTCTTTATGCATGGATGCTGGAAGAGCCAACTGCTTTCTTTGGGATCAGCGCTTAGGGTACAATCTATTTATTATAATTATAGTACACAACCGAGTTTCTTAATAAAGAGAAGTTGGGGACATAGTCAACCTCCTACTATAAGAGCGATTCCCTGGGACCGGAAGGGGAAAGATTGAATGAAGAAAGACTGATCCCCCGGCTAGCAAGATCGGGAGGTTTAGTGTCCTCTTAAGAAGGAATACCCAACTTCTGGGGTCAGCTTCGATCACGAGGAGAGAAGAGAGGACCATTGAAAGTCTCAATTCCTATCTGCCCAAGGTAGAGAGTTCGATTTCAAATGGCCAGTGGAAGAATGCCCTGTGGGACTTGTTGAGGAATAGAGTACGGCGTTAGGGAGGAATTGGACAAAGCAAATGCCTTTTTGCTCACATGGGATTGATGCCCAGAAGAAAGAAAGGATTGTAGAAAAGATTGGACAGCAAGGCTATAAGGAAGGGACTGAATCCACTAGTGGGACATGCTCATAACAAGAGAGCTAGTAAGGTAAGCAAGGTTCTTTATCAGAGAATGGGATCTTATGGAATGCCTGATTGCATTTGCACATGATTCGTAATAACAAGCCTTTCCGCGTGGATTAGCAATCACTTCTCTGCTCACTCTGCTTCTTGAACGGTAAAAGGGTTGAGGGTAATCACTTTTTAGATTACGGCCTGTGATACCTGAGCCTCAACATCCCTTGGCCTAAGATAAAAAGGATTGCGGACCATAGGTTGTTTCAGGCAAATATCAGCCACATCAATTTCAAAGTTTGGGTCACGGTGCCTTGTGAAGAAGCCTTCCTTTTGGCCTCTTCCTTAAGCAGCCCTTTTTTCGGAGAGGTCATCGAGATCCAATCAACTCAAACCCCCCTTCTCCTGTTGATCTTGCTAAAACTAGTAGGCTGACCAAAGAGAGACAGGAATGTTGTGGAACTTCACCCAGAGTGGTCTCTTATGGTTCGAGCCCTTAGTGAGAAGAAGATGGTTATAGGCCAATTGAACGAGAGTGGTAGTTTTATCCAGAATGACCGGGTGGCTCTCTTTGCCCTTTCGATCTCCTAAACTAAAGGAGGATCTAGCTGTGGATGATGTCCCAGCTGGAGAGTTTTTCATATTAATGCCTGCCCTATTGGAGATTCCAACTATCAAAATTATGTTTCTTTTTATTCGACAGGTATGTGACCTTAGGAATTAGGTTCGGGAGTTGCTTTAGCAATCTGGCTCCAGGTGTCAGTAATAGAAAAAGATTGGGAAAGACCATGGAGGTTGAAAAACCAGTGCTTTTGGGGAAGCCTCTCATCGAGAAGAAAAAAGAAAAGAGGACACTGACTAAACCTCTGGGCTCTTTTTCTGTAAAGATCATTCTCTTAAAGGGAAATTTCTGCACTCATTTCAAATCATAGAGGTCGGGCTTCAGTCGAACAACCTTCTCCCTTTATTTATTATGGAAGACTCTTTGAAAGAGGAATGACTTGGGAAGTTGCTACCTCGGGTGTAGTATCCAATCCAGTGTATCCCTATTAGGGAACTGGCAATTTATTCTTACTCTCACTATCCTATCTAGTCTTCTCTTCCTATTCATTCTCTTTCTGTTGCAGAGTCATTCTACATTCTAGGTTCTAGGCTAGGCCTATGCTTATCTTTCTTTTCTCTCTGGGCTTATGGATAAGGAAGGGAGGGAAGGATACATCAGACAAGTCAGTATCCTCTAATAGGTTTCTCAAGGCAAGGTTGGTAGTTTAGCTTTCAAGCCCTAGAATGAGAAAATAAAAAAGAAAGAGGCGAATTCTTCCTATAGCTAAGGAAAGAAGGCTGCGAAGTGAGCTTGACCCTCCATTCCAACTCCTGTTTGTTAGAAGTCATTCAGTCCTATAAGAGAGAATAGGTTAGGTTCCCTAACTCGTTCAATAAGTAGAGTTCAATCTTCTAAGTCATTTCATTTCATGAATACAGCTCATCTGCGACCTCCCTATCCTACCCGCCTAACAGCGTATATGCGACGAAGACTCTTCTTTGAGTCCATACATGTATGAAGCGAGTAACCTGACCCTCACCTGAGAAGCCAGTTATAGAGCATAGCCAAACCTCTTCTCTCCATGATAGCCTAGTCCCTCAGAAAAAGTCAAAGTACAAGTTGGAAGCAAGTGGCTTATGTCTTTGTCTTTAGGTTTAGGGCTTCCACTTCAAGTTTCCTGTCTTCAAGCCCTATCGTACCCGTTATAGACTGTGTGGATAGTTTTGGTAGTTAGAGTCAGTGAAGCAAAGTCAGCGCGATTCTACGTGTACTCGATGGAAAGCCCGGAACGGAACGGAAAGAAGAGTATCGGGATGATGAAATTGTCTAATGACAGCAAGTTGTAAGCAAGCACCCGGTCTAGTTTCAAAAGTAATAAAGTTTCTTTTTCCATGGAAGGTATTACGTCACGAGAGCATACTCTTTATTTTATAAAGGAAGGGGATTTCCCTTCTACTTTCTCTTCTCTTAGCAAAGTAGGTTCAAGTCAAACTTTTGGCTTGCTACAAGCTGGGCTCAGGGACTGCAGTCAGCCGCTTCCCCTGTAGTCGTCAGCTCGTTCTTGACAGATCCGATCGGGTGTTCATAATCTGGAGTAAAAGGATTCGAACCTTTGCATGCCGGTACCAAAAACCGATGCCTTACCACTTGGCTATACTCCATAGGCCTGTTTTGGACGGTAGGAACGGGGGAATGACTACCTGTAATAAAGCACAGGCTAATACGAGCCGACCAGAAGAAGCAAGGCTTAGATTACCAGATCCTGGACACAATCTTCCTAGAGATGGAGAGCCCCTTGCCTCGCCTTTTCTAGCCTCTCCTTCTTGCTTGCTTACCTAGCTCTTGTCTTAGTGACTCTTCCTCTTTTCTAGGTTTTTTTTTCTGAGTGTTAAAACGATAGATTTTTCATTTGCCAATAAATTGGATCCGCCCCGATTCGATCAATAATGGGATTCTTGGCTAGAGAAAGGTTCTGTGACATGGACGCCCAGCCCAACTCGGTCGGTTGGCCCACCTAAGAGATGATGAGATTCTCGATCGCTTTGATCGAATTTTGAAAAGTCTTTCTCACTATTCAGAACAGTGGAGCTTTCGATCAAGATCTTCTCGCCTCCCCCGTTTGGGCTCTCGCTCGAATCGGATTATGCGTTGGTAGGCTTTCGACTCAATCTAATAGCCTACCTATCGGGCGCCAATAAAAGAGAAAGTTTTCGCATGGGCTCATCATCTGATGCAGAACCGATGCGAGAGGGAGAAGAAATATGGGGGAAGCGGGGATTGATAGCTTTCAAGAACCAGTGGAAAAGAAAGAGTTGTTCCCTGCATTCCTTCCTTTCCAAAAATAGTAATTAGGCATAAAAGATTTGATTGAATGAACGCCACCTTGGTTGTTTTCAAACAAATCCAATCTTGGGCCAAGCGTTGCCAGCCGGTAATAGCCGAAGGCAAAAAAGGGAGAGATAGGGAAGAGGAGATTAAGGATAGTCACTCCACTCCATAGATAGTGCACACAGATTCTTCTTTCATTTTCAATTCCTTTCGGGTCGGAAACGCGGGCTGCTGGTGGGGCAGGGAGAATGGCTTCTTCCGCTTGTAAAGCGGAATAAGGAACCTTAGAATTCACCCTACCTGTCGATGAAAAAATGGGATTTGAGAGGACCACCAGCTAGCAGATCAGAAAGATTTGTATGGAATGTCCTACTCCTGCCTGAGCTTTCCGATCAACCAATCCAATCCCCTATTTCAGGGACATCTGTGTTAGGTAGGCCCAGGGATCACTAATTAGTCGAATGAACCCATCTCTCTGGCCTATCATTTGTTGGTCGATCCGGCTGGCATCTCCTGCATATCTATGGGGGCCCTTTATACAAGTTTGCTGCTAGGAGTCCCTAGAGTCGAATCAATAATCAATAGAAGTCCCAATAGAAGTTTACTGACCTGGCTCTTCAATCGACGATCTACTGCTCCCTCTTAATAGCAGATGCCCATGCTTTGATTCGAAAGCCCTAGCCAGTGATGAATCCCCAGGAAGATCGGAGTATTAAATTCCTCCTCCCTTCAGTCCAGTTTGAACCCGTCACAACAACGAACACTTTCCTACTGCAAGGTGAGGCTCTGCCCTTCCCCTAGAATCCACTCCGGGTCGGAGGAGCAACTAGTCCAACTTCTTGAGCAGCCGAGATATTGAACAAGGAACATTTGAAACAATTCCTTGCCTCACCCTGAGATGAGAGGGAAGGTCGATTTGACTCGAATCCTGGACCTGATCTTGAATCCTACACCGGTTAATGATGCGATGGGAGAAGTTTTTCTTTTTTTTTTTCATTTTTTCATCAATGCTGGCCCAGTCGAGGTTTTTTAATCTCGATGGACAAACCTTCGATTTGCCTCTAGCTCTATAATCCACCCTCCCCAGTCCCTGAAAGCCCTCCCGGGGGCCTAGCCCTCTTTCTCAACTCGAGTCTTAAGTTCAGCGGCTTTCATCGTTGACGAACACCTGCGCTAATAAGATAAGACAAAGAAATGGGGAGTCTATGCCTTGAATGAATCAGTAACAACGGATTAGTGGAATGAGGGATCAAGAGACGGATAGGGGGGAATGGCCTATCAATCATTGGTGGACCTTCCCTTTTTCCAGTCACGGAGCTCTCAACTGAGTTGTTTAGGTTCTGGAATTTCATCTCTAGTTGGGGGTTTCGATTCGAAGGTTATAAAATGTGGTGCGGGTTCATCTCTCTCGACCAGTTCAGGTTCAAGGGAGGGTGATCGAGGGGACCCAGACTTTAGATCTCTTCTCTATGGCGGGAGGTTTCTTTCGTATCAAGAGTGTGTTGGGGAGGCCAGAAAAGACGGATTGGATCGAGAGGCGATGCTTATGCCCCTACTTTATTTATGGGATATTTGAAGAAGCCTGTTGAAAAAGAGAAGCGCGCTAGCGCGCAACGGCTGATGAAAAGCCAGCAACTTGTTAGGAGTAGGTTTTGGCTTGCCCCTTTCTTCTTATTAGTAAGATAGATTTGGAACCCTATACAAGGGGCTGCCTTGCTGCTCGCCCCTATCTCGTCAGGGGCTTATGTACTAAACTCGTTACCACTAAACGACGAAGCCAGGAGCGGAAGGAGGGACTTGAACCCTCAACCTCAGCCTTGGCAAGGCTATGCTCTACCATTAAGCTATTTCCGCCAGCTACGGTAGTGGCGAAGCACTACTGAGCAATTCACGTATCACTTGATACGGATGACTTCTGTTTTTCCGCCGGACCACAGTCTTGACCTCCGATCGAGCTACGAACACGAGTAGGTAGGCGGCTAGGGGGGGAGAGGGGCTGCCTTTTCAATCAATCTCCGGCCGCTCAGTGCCGCTATTGGTGCGAGTTGTAAGGAGTCTTGGTCTCGAGTCAAGCTGGGGCCTCATTTCATTCTCGTAAGGGGAATGAGTGCACCGAAAAACCAGACAAGTTGCTCCCTCGCCTCGCAGCGGCGGCATCTGTCTTTTAAGTTATTATAAGTCATTTCCTAAGCTAAGGCGGCCCCTCTTATTCTACGATAATCCAAGCTGCAGCTCCACGAGTCTGCTCGGAACCGGTCGATTCCTAAGCCATTCGTTCTCCCCTCTCGGTTGGCCTTTGCCAGCCACTAGAACAAGTAAGAGAACCTACAGTGAATGAACTTAAAGAACCGCAGATTTTGACCGGATTGTACACCTTTGTGTCTGGCTATGTATATGGATGTGCATAAAGAAGGGACGGGACATCTCTCTCCTTTTTTTGGGGGAAGAGAGAGGGAAGAAGCTTCATTCCATCCAGCCTCACGAACTTCTTACTGGGGCAGTACTATAGGCATTTTCGAGTGTTTGGATGCACGTGTTTTGTTCATATTCCTGCGCAGTTAATAGAAAAATTGTCCCCAAGGCAACCACTTGTGTCTTTCTTGGATATGCTCAGTCCGGGTATAGATGATATGACGTGAAATCCAAGAGACTCCATCTATCCTTAATGCTCTCTTTAATGGAGTCGCCTCATATTTTCCTTAACCTAATTAATCAGCCCCGGGGGAGAATGATGATGGAGATGTATTGCGGCCTTCTCCTGTTCATCAACTCGAACCTCATTCTTCTGCAGTTGATGTTACGGATCAGCCTCACTCTTCAGGCCAGCAGCTTTGCTCAGCATTTTCTGCCGATTGTCAGCCTGTTCAGCTGACCTCAGAGGATTCCAGTCACCCGGCACAGCATGTTTATTCTCGGCGGCGATTACAGTCTCTTTCCCAGGGTCAGGCTACTCCAGAAGATCAGCAGTCTAGCCCAGTTCCTTCCCTTCCAGTCGCTTCCTCAGATTCTGGATCCCTCTCTCAGGTTCGTCGATCCTCTCAAGTTTCTTATCCTGTTGAAGGATTTTGATCTTATCTTATATATCGTTTTCCCCAAAAGATCGAGCTTACCTCATGTCAGTTCAATCTTCTCATGAACCTGAATCATTTGCTGAAGCCTCCAATCATTCTTGCTGGAGAGATGCTATACAGGAAGAAATCAATGCCCAGGAAAAAAATAATAAGACTTAGTCTCATTGCCTGCAGGGAAAGAAGCCATTGGCTGCAAGTGGATTTACAAGATCAAGCATAAAGCAGATGGCTCGGTAGAGAGATACAAAGCGTCATTAGTAGCTAAAGGATTCCTTCAAGTCGAACCCTTTTAGAGATAGGGAAAACATTTGCTCCAGGTTGCTAAACACCATTCGTGGCATTCTTGCCTTGGCTGCAATCAAAAGGTGGCCTTATTTCAATTTGACGTGAAGAATGCCTTTCAACAACATAAGGGAAGGGGGGATCCGAAAGAATTTCAATTCAGCCTCCTCCAACTACAGGCTTCTCTTCTCCTAGGAATCCTAACTTGGTATGCAAGCTCAAGAAAGCGATTTACGTTACGGCCTCCGACAAGCAAAAGCAGGAGGTTTCGGTTATGTCGAAGACCGAGGTTAGGTCCGCTTCGCTTCCCGGCGAAGATCTTGAAAGGATTTCTTAGGGCTTAATTGCACTATCGATCTCTCGAAGCGTGAATCCCGACAGCGCCATTGCGAACAGCCCCGGGGTGCGCAGCGTGGGCTGGGCATCAGTTGAGCTATTTGACGGAGTAGCTAAAAGGGATCTGAGGACAACTCCTTCCCCTCAGTTACAGGACAGTGGACCGTATTCCTATCTACTTTTTCTCGACCCGCCCTTTCTCTTGCTTGTAAGAATGACATAAGAGAGCAACCTGCCCGAACTAGCCTCTACTCCACAATGACAGAGAGAACTAGTATCTGACGAAGGTCAATTACTAGGTGTCTGATTACTCGGCTTGTACCACAAGGACAGTCTGATCGTTAGCTCCTCGATCCTACCTTCAGCTGCGCTTCTTTCCGTTAGTCTGCAAAAGTTTGTGGATCCCTGCTTGAAAACTTCTGTCACAAGTGGTAGCCATAAGTCCTAGAGGAAGTTTCTTATCCAGTAATAGGAGAGGAAGCCCATCAACATATGTAAGCGCTGTAATGTCTCGCAATGGCAGAAGAAAGAGATATCATTGCCAATCGGTAGGAAAGGAAAGACCCTGCGTCTTTCTCCCTGTCGATGTTTGACCCTTTTCTGCTCCCCGGTCCTTAGCCGCCCATCCCATAACCCGCTTCCCTCGACTGCCTTCAGAGGTAGGAGGGGTTGTCATGAACTGTCCACATGTTCAGCCTGGCCCTCAAGCTCTTCTTTGGTTTGTCCACCTTTCACATACGGGGTTCAAAACCTCCCTGCCTGCTGCTGTTGGTAGTGCACTCTCCTCGGATGGTATTTCAACGGATAATGCGGGTGGATGGACACCTAGCCGAAGAATCCACGGACACCTTTGCTACCTGCCTTTCTTTACGGAAGAGGTGAGTTTTACTTAGTTTTCTTTCTTTCATTCCCGTATCTCCGAACCTTAGACCTTGTAGAACTTGAATAGGGGGACCTCTGATAGCCCCAGTTACGGATACTGCTCAAGCTTGACTGGACTGCCATAACAATTGATGGATAGGAGCCTACTCTAACTAAGAGTAGCTTCTCTAGTGAATCGCATAGGAAGGATCACAAAGGATAGAATTCCTGCCATCGGTTAGAGCGTCTAGACTGAGACCTGGAGATATAGCTCCAAGCCCAGCTTTCGAAGCACGTGCCGCTGGCGCTTTCTTTCCCTTCGTCTCGTCTGGTGTAAGCTAGACCAGCATCCGAAGCATGCGAATCCACGCAAGCCATTGAGAAAGCCTCTGCCTTAGCATAAGAGCAAGAGGTTCCAACCCCCAGGGTGTGTCCACAAAAGGGTCAAATTGAATGAAATAGAAGCCCCGTTTTCTTACCAGGGAAATGCTGCGCTTTTCAGCACCTTTGGCAGACCTCAAATAGTCTCGATTTCCTTCAACAGATCTTGGTTCGGGTGCTCTTTCTTCTTCTGAGTGAGTGGATTAGCTAGGCCCGACTATCTTTGTAGAACATGGATCTCTTCTTTCTACGCCGACGTATGCCTATCTTTAAGGTCTGGCTCATCCCTATCCCTTGTGTATGGGAATCCGGTGTCTGGAAGTGCCACTGCAACCAAAGAATCTGTTTTTGCTTCGTGAGAAAGGGAGTATGTTAGATAGAAAGAGCTACAAAAGGTTACCGGAGATCTTATTCAATATAATATATATAGTAGGCTAAAATAGGGCTTTGACGGACATAGGTATAAAAAAACTGTCCAATTTGATTGCCTGGTCTTATATACTTAGTTGTAGGCATTTCCTTATGAAATCTAACTTTGTCGGGTAAGATACCCCAGCTTGTGCTATGTGGCTGGCGGTACCCTTTTTTAGGTATGTGCCTCAGGAACAAAGCCAGCCTATCTTGCTGCTACAAGTCAAAGCCATTCTGTAATGGATTTCTCCGCTGACCTAGGCGGGGTCACCCCGGCTCTATGAATAGCTCCTGATCTTGGTCGTAAAGGGAGTGAGTGCAAGACCCCGAAACGTGGTTCTTAGTCCCATAGGTCTAGAGCACGATCACGTGAAGAAGAACATACCACCGATTTATTCACTTGTCTGATTCGGTATGTAGGCACAGAGAAAGTCTTCCGGCTGTGAGGCTTTAAGGGATAGTAAGGCTTTAGGAACTTGTCATTGGATACTCCCGGCCCGCATGAGCTAAAACTGTGAACGGCCCAAATCAAAGTGAACTACGTTATGACTTGATCTCCTTTACGGGGTACGTAGGCAGCTTGGAAGTTTTTCCAAGCATCAATAAAAAAAAAGAAAAAAGAAATTGCTTTGAGTACAATGTCAGTACCAGTGGTGGTTTTGATCTTCAGAGGCTGCTGATGCTTCCCTGTAATTCTTAAAGAATTTAATTATACAACCAGGAAGTTTTCAAGGTAAAAGCTGGGAAATATATTAAAAAAAAGTATCTGATACAAAAAAGATGGAAGGAGTAGGCTGGATGGAATGAAGGGTTTAGCAGCACTTTTGTCTTGTTGGCTTTGCAAATTAGTTCTGCCACATAAAGAAGTCAATCGCATCCGGCCGTTTTGTCTTCAAAGTAGCAAGCGGCCTGCGGGCAGAGATTTTCTTTGGCCGGTCCTTGCCAGCATCTATAATGGTTTGAGACAGCTTGTTTCCTCTTCAAACCTAAAGGAGCGCAAAGCTGTCTTTCCAATTCATTATGTCTATGTTTGGCTCGGGCAGTACTTTGAGACTCACCACCACCATAGCCGGCTTCGTTCTGGTGCCCAAATGATCAAACTTGCTGGTGAGAGAATGGCCAAGTATTTTAATGCTTTAGAGGCCCACAACATTTTTCAAGACGTCAACCAATCAGATTTGCCGAATTCTTGCATGTCCAAAGACAAACAATTGATTGTAGTTGACGATGGAAATCTGTCCACTTATTGGAGTGATTACTTTATCAACCTTCGTTCAAGCTTCTTGATCTTCCGGTGCGACAACGAGCATGTCATTGAAACTTATAGTCCCTGCAGGTTCAGCAGGCAATTTGGTTTTTGTCAAGATATTCCTGGTAATCTAAAGAAAGAGCTTCACACCGGCACCTTGAAGGAAGTTATCCAGCTATGGTTTTCTTGTACTCGCTTAGGCACTGGTTCTAAAGTAGTGATACCAGCCCGCTTGTCCAAAGAAAGCCCCCTAGTTACAAAAGAGTATGACGACTGGTGGTCAAGAAGATTCAGGAACTTTTCGAGCAAGAGCACCAAGGTTACTATTATAAAAAGAACACAAGGCGTGACGAGCTGGCAGCGACTCCCAAAATATCCAAGACAATAGAGAAAGATGCTTAAAAAATTTCAGCAGTGAAATCCAAAGAACATGGGCGCGCTTCTTCTTCTCAAAAATTGGAGATAGGCGAAAAAGACGCTGCAAAGGCCACAACCAACAAGAAGGAGGTTCTTGCTACCTCTCAAAAGTAAAAAGAAAATTATTCTTCCAATGTTTCAGCAAAAGTGACTAAAGCAAGGGAGAGAGGTGCAGAAGAATCCTCTTCTAAAGACAAGAAACCTGTAGCATCAACCAAACAGAATTTTGAAAAGGCATCAGCAAGGGTGTCGCCTACTAAAGCTTTGGTTCATCCCCAAGTTCAAGCTCCTAAGCTTTCATTTATGATTGTGAGGTTTCGTCAGCGAGGATAAAAGTGATAACGGTCCCAATCCTACCAGTTCCAGCGAGAGTAAGACCAGCCAAGATCGCCATTGGAATCGACCAAAAAATCAGGCTAAAGCCTCTGATCTTGAGACGGCCAATGTCTCTGACTTAGAGACCATTAGCATCAACACACAGACATTTGTGGAAGGCGCTCCCAGCTCATTAATGCCATTGCAGGACTTGGTGGAACAAGTAAATTCCAATTTGATTTTATCATTTTATGATTTTTTTTCTTCCATTTGATTGAGCTCTTTTTCTTCACCAGACTCTTTACATTATGCATAGGCGACGCCACAACTTAGTTTTGCAGCTTGTGAAAGTTGAAAGTTATCTCTTTGCTTGCTGTTTACTGATTATTCTTATTATTTATAGTCCAAACGGGGTTCTGGTCTTGTTACTTTATGTTTCGGAGTCATTTGATCCCTCGATCAAGTCCTAACTAGAAATATCTTAAGAGAAGACGAGAAATCGTTTGGATTCGAGGCGAAACCCTTCTCCGCCGTTACGGAGTTCTTCTGCTCTAATCTCAAAAATAGAAGGTCAGCTGACTGAGGAGTTAGTATTGATTCATGCAAAGATGCTCCTCTGAAGCTGGAGTAAGGAATTGTCCACCTCACCGCCCCGAAGAGCAGTGGCTCTCTTGTTTTGCACGCCTACAGAGAGAGATTCCAAAAAAAAAGTACCAACGCAACATCGAAAGAAAGAGCAATCAACTATATGCTTAACTCATGCCCCAGGAATCCCTGGACACAGGGGGTAGGAGCTAATCTTTTACTAGAGGGAAAGCTGGGGAAAAGCATAGAGCATGCGTGCTCAGCTCTCGCCCTCGTCCCATCCGCGAAGCGGAGGCGGGATAAAAGCGTAACTCCCCGGTGTCATAGGTTACCCTTCTATCTTCCTCCCCCGTGACGCTCCCAAAGCGATCGCTATCCTTTTCTTGCTTTCTTGTTGTCTTTAATTGTTATAGAACGGCTTTATATCAGGTATAGTTGGTAGG